>JAJQXH010000046.1:1837500-1877500 GCA_022343465.1 Oscheius sp. G VE-2021 | reverse complement strand
TTTTATCATCTTATTGATTGAAAATAGTATTTTCCGACAGAAAATGTTTTCAGAACATGCCCGAGTACGTCCAAGTCGAGCAGGATCCCATGAACGTCCCCCCTCCCTACATGGACCCCGCTAACGCCAACGCCCACAAGCTGCAAAGTGAGATTTGCAAATCGATTATATTTATATTATTCATTATATTGCATTTACACTAATTTAAAGGGGATGGGCCTCGTAAAATTGATTTTTCAAAATTAATTTTTTTATAGTTTTTTAATGATTTAGTTACCACAATTATGAAACATTCCCTTTTATATGATTTGGATTGCAAAAAAGGCGCGTTTACACGGCCGAGTCTTTCAATTGCCGCACGGAAACACGGCTAGAGTGGGCGAGAGAGTGTTTTCTCACTAACCATATTTTTTTTCAAAACAAACAATTTCTGTTTTCTTGATCTATTTAAATACATTAATAATATAAAAATTGTATTACAAAGTTTAAAAAAAATCTTATTTTCAGAGCAACGATCGATGACTGCTGGTGAAACCGACACGAGATGCAAGCACTGCGGGTCCCACGCCCCTCAACAAAGTAGTTTTTATCGAGGTTTTCAGAAGACAACGTTTGATTTTCAGTTGCCATCTGGCCCGCTCCCCGTCCTCATGAGCACATTCGCCCCGATAATGGAAAGTTCGTCGGCTACATTATCCTGATCGCCGTTGTGATATTCCTCCTCTTCGCCGCCTGCAAATACCTCCCTTGAATGATGACGGAATTTCTGTTTTTGTCTTTTGTACATATGGCTTTTTGGTTTGGTGGAAGGCTTTTTGGTTTGGAAGTCAATGAATATCTGATTTTTTTTTGTTTCTAGAGGGAGAGAGACAGAGAGAGACAGAGAGAGAGAGAGAGAGAGAGAAAGAGAGAGAGAGAGAGAGAGAGAGAGAGAGAGAGAGAGACAGACTTTATTGTCCATGTGTCATACTAATCGACATACTTTTCTTAACAACAGAGGTTTGATTCTGACTGGAATGTGGATTAACTGAGCTGCTTTCTTCAATCACTTCTTCTTGTTGAGTTTTCGTCTTCTTTGTGAAGAAGTAAATGACGACAAGTGGTTCCAACACTGGACAAGTCACCACAAAGTGGAAGAGAATGTCCCTAGCCGTTCTGAACATTGTATTTTGTAACTGAAATTAAAAGGTTACAAACTCTGGGAGAGTGAATATCATTGGCCCAAAAAGGAGCATCATTGAAGGCATGTGGAGTGTAAAAACGGGGATTCCCGCTTGGAAGACAAGCATTCGGAATACGGTAGAGTGGATTTCTTTGGAGTGGACGCTAACGGAGTGGCTCTGAAATAGAGATTGAGAGTGGTTTAGAGAGAAAGAGAGAGAAAGGGTTAGAGACGCAGAGGAGATAACGTAGAGACAGAAAGGAAATGGGTTTCGGACACACATAAGACAAGTTAGAGACGCAGTGGATATGGTTAGAGACGGAGAGGAGTCAGGTTAGAGAAGGAGAGAAGATTGGTTGGAGACGTAGAAGAGATATGCTAGAGACGCAGAGGGTACAAGTTAGGAACGCAGACGCAGAAGCGATACGGTAGAGAAGCAGAGGAGACGGGTCAGGGACACAGAGTATAAAGGTTAGAGAAGCAGATGAGACAAGTTAGAGACGCAGAGGATATAGGTTATAGACGGAGAGAAGACATGTTGAAGACGCAGAAGAGATAGGTTGGAGACGCAGAGAAAGCGTGTTAGAGACGCAGAGCGTACATGATAAACACGGAGATTATACAGGTTAGAGACGCAGACCCGACATGTTAGAAACGCTGAAGACAGACGCTAGAGAAACAGAGGAGATTGTCTAAAGAAACAGAGGATATAGTTTAGAGACGCAGAGGAGGTAGGTTAGAGACACTGAGGAGAGACGGTAGAGAAGCAGAGAAGACATGTTAGAGACGTAGAGTACAAACAAACCTTCAAAAAGGAATTGACTTGTCCTCCACTTGTCAGCATCCCAACCAAGAAGATCATATTCTGAATCATAAACACAATAGCTACTCCAGTGTCCCTCCAATTAACTGAACTTTTGTCTCCATCAACAAACTTAAAACCCCCAATTTAAAAATTATTTTAGACTCCCTTACTCTATAAATGAACATGATTGCGTGAACCTTCTCTGAAGAATTGGTTCTTTCGACGTTCATTTTCAGAAGTATGTCATCCGGCACCTCACGGACACATATGTTGGTTAAGAAAGCCTCGAAAATTCCGAGGAGGGGCATAGCTATCACGAGGAAGACGGAGACATTTAGGTTGTTCAGAAGATAGGTGAACTGGGGTCTGAAAAGTTAAAAAGCTGAAAAAACAGTGGAATGTACTGGCAAAGAAGGATGTAGCGGTAGAGGAAGTGGAGTAATTCGTTGTAGATTTGGATGGAGAAGAGACTGAAGAGGAAGACGAGGATGGTATTTAGGAAGACATGATAGTGGGGAAAAGTGTCTGAGTAGAGGATTACCATGCCAGGTTGGTGGTAGACACGCTGAAAATTTTTATCTCTCTCTCTCTCTCTTTCTTTGCCTCTCTGTCTCTCTGTCTCTCTTTTCTCTCTCTCTCTCTCTCTCTCTGTCTCTCTGTCTCTCTGTCTCTCTCTCTGTATCTCTATTGCCCTGTCTCTCTCTCTCTCCGTCTCTGTATCTGTCTTTCTCATTTTTCTCTTTCTCTTCTCTTCTCTTCTCTTCTCTTCTCTTCTCTTCTCTTCTCTTCTCTTCTCTTCTCTTCTCTCTCTCTCTCTCTCTCTCTCTCTCTCTCTCTCTCGCTCTCTCTCATTCTCTCTGTTTCCTTTTTCTCTTACTCCTTCTTTTTCTAATTCTCTTTCTCTCTCTCTATCTCTCTCTGTCTCTCCTCAACCCACCGGTAACACAACCAAGTCCAGCAAATTGTGGCAAACATTGACTGCCGCGAAGAAAATAACCAGAATCTTGAAAGACGTCGATATTCCTTTGAATCTGTAGACCACAAAGGGCAGTATAAATATATTCAAAGTCACTGCTCCAACACAGAGGAAAGCCAGGTAGATACGGTAGCCGCTTGGAAATTCCATAATTTCCCACTGCCGGAACTGTTTGCTTATTAACAATGACACTTCCAAATCAGTCTCCTTCGATGCGCCTATTATTCTAAATGCCTCAGTCTCGCCAAAATTTGTTATTTCGTGTTTTTTGCGGAAGAATGAATATCTAAAACCATGAAATTCTTACAAAAGAATGCGTAACGGTGATATTTAGGCTTGAGAGGTTTTAGAATGTATATATGCAAACAGGATGTAAATACTAAAAACAAGAATAAGTCAGGCTTGCCTTCTAATTTATGTTGTTGCTTTATGCTGACGTAAAACAAAGGAGGTAAACATAAATTTGATGAATTTGTTGCAAAAACAGGTGGGTTGATGTCGTGGCCAAGACAGAGAGAGAGAGAGAGAGAGAGAGAGAGAGAGAGAGAGAGAGAGAGAGAAGAGAGAGAACGAGTATTGGAATGTTAGAGACGCAGAGACAGTCACTGGAAAAGGGTAGAGACGCAGAGAAACAGGCTAGGAGGTTAGAGACGTAGAGTGATAGACAGGGAATTAGAGAAGCAGAGGGAGAGAGATGTTAGATACGCAGAGAAAAATACAGGAGAGGTTAGAGACGCTGAGGCACAGAGCGGGAGAGGTTAGAGACGCAGAAAAATCTGGATACAGAGGTGAGAGACGCAGAGTGACAGTAAGAGAGAGCAAAAGAGGAAAAGTGCGTATTACACTTTCGATTATATAAATTGAATACGTACTTGACGAAATGATGGTTGATTAGGAATATTTAAGAAAAATTATAACAATTCAGAAAAAGATGACTAACTAAGTAAATTTTCGTCGATGCGAGATTTAGAGTTCCGGAAACCTGATTTTCAAAAAAAACATATATAGAAAAATGAACAAAAACAAATGTCATAATTCTTAAAAAATAGTAAATTATGTTTTGCTGTGATAGTTATAGTAAGTTATTTATAAACATCGAGACGAAAACACATTTTTACAATTGATGATTACTGTAATCAAGGTAATAAAACGTGGTGCTTAAATGCCATTGTCCTTGTGGAGCGAGAGATCAACGGTTTTTCATAGACGTTGGTATTTTTTTGTGCTATAATTTTTCGAAAGTTTATATACAAAGAAAAGTTGAGTTTTAGGGCAAAATGTACGCAAACTTTAGACAGAAATAACTTCCTACTATAAAAAGACTTAGTTAATTTAGAAAGGAAGGAAGTGAAAGTTATTTTTAACACAGATACAAGTTCAAAAGAAGACTATTTTCAATTTTTTTAAATATAAAAACACGTCATAGGTATATATGCGTCCGTCCAATTCATCGGTTTATTTTTTGGTCGCCACTTTTGAATTTTCAATATTCTCGCCTGAACAGACGCAGAAAACTCTGGCATGGTAGCGCAGCGAGTGTCACCCCCGTACGAGATCGGCGGCCGCGGCAACACAATAGGTCCCTGACGGTTATTAAAATTTTAATTGATCTCATAATTGGTTCCCTGAATAAATTCTACACGGTTTTATGCGAGAGAGATAGATACATAAAACCTTTATTCAACTCGCAGAAGGACAAACAGAAGACGTTCGATTATTGATCGATTGCTGGTTTGTCGTTCGGTGATCCACTTGATATCTCAAGTCTCCTTCAGACTTGGTCTTCGATTTCTTTGACAAGAAATAAATTGCAACAAGAGGCTCCAAAACAGGACAGCTCAGAACTACTTCCACTAAGACGTCCGTTGCCCATCTGGAAAACCACTACTTTGCCTACAACAAAGAAACGAAACCTGGGAAGATAGAAAACGATTGGACCAAAGAGAAGAATGATGGCTGGGAGGTGTAGAATAAAGAAGGGAATACCAGCTTGGAAGACCAGCATTCGGAAAACAGTGGAATGGATTTCTTTCATTTGGGGACTAAACACGTTTTTCTAAAAAAAACAGTTGAAAGTGTTTATGGGCGTGTGCGCGTGTGTATGTGTGTATTTGTATATGTGAATGTGTGTATGTGTGTATGTATGAAAGTATGTATGTTTGTATGTGCGAATGTACGTGTGTACGTGTGAAAGTTTGAAAGTGGGTTTGTGTGTACGTATGTGTGAATGTGCGAACGTGCGTATTTGTGTATGTACGTGTGAAAGTATGTATGTGTAAATGTGTGAATGTACGTGTGTACGAGTGTGAATGTGTGTATGTGTGAATTTGTGTATGTGGGTACGTGCGAATGCATGTATGTGTGAATGTGTATATGCGTGTATTTGTGAATGTTTGGAAAGTTGTGTATGTGTGAATGTGTTAATGTGTGAGTGTGTGATTGTTTGCTTGTGTGATTGCGTGAGTCTGTGAGTATGTGTGCATGTGTTAAAGATAACCAACCTTTAAGTAAAAGTGAATTTTCACACCACACATAAACAATCCACCAATGAAAACCACATTTATAGTCAGGAAAGCAACCCCGATTGAAATATCTCTCCAAAATAGAGTGCTTTCTTGCTCTTCAACTACCTGAACAAAAAGCATTTTAAAAGTAATAAATGTATTTTTACTCTAAATATGAACATGATTCCAAATAGATTGTCAGAAGTTTGATTTCTTCCTCTGTATATTTCAGAAATAAGCTCATCGGAAATAGGTCTCATGCACAAATTGACCAAAAATCCTTGAGTGGATCCCAATAATGGAACAGTTACAAGAAGGAAAAAAATGACTTTTATTGGAGTGAGATGATGAGCCAAATGGGATCTGCAATTTTTAGGAATTTTAAACTAAATGTTAGTTTTCACCTGCATAAAGTTATATATCTATAGAGGAAGTGTAAACATTCGTTGTAAATTTGAATGGAAAAGATGCTTAGGAGGGTGACTAGTACGATTTGGGCAAGCTGAGGATGGTTTATTAAACTTTCGGCGTAGAGGATGGACATGTTTGGTTGATGGTGAATTCTCTGAAAAAGCGTGTCACACGCTCACACGTTTACACGATGACACACACTTACACACAGTCACACACTCTCTTACACATTTACACTCATACTTTCACACTCACACATACACACGTACACACATACACACATTCACACATTCATATATATACACATTCACATACACGCATACACGCATACATACACACACCCACACACAACACACAATCACACACTCACACTCACATACACATACAAACTCACACTTTCACACTCACACACTCACACACATACACATTCACACACTCACACATACATGCATACACACATACACACCTCACTCACTCACTCATTCACTCACCGGCAATGCAATGAAATCCAATAAATTGTGGCAAACATTCGCCACCGCAAAAACTGCCATAATTATCTTGAAAGATGTAGATAATCCTTTAAATCGATTTACGACGATTGGTAAAAGAATTAGATTGAATACAATAGCTGAAATACAGAGAATACCCACAAATATGCGATAGCCGCTGAGAATTTCCATCTTCGTACGCGTGGGTTTTCTCACTTTCGATTGCTTCGCCTTCTTTTATATTGAAAAACTTCCGATATCAATTGCTCATTAAGAAGAAGAAACTTCGTTATCACGCCAAAAGGGGAACTTTTTGAATGTCAAGTGATGTTTTAGGATTACAAAGGACAAGCGAAAGATTGATAGATGGATAGACGATAGAGAAAGGGAGAGAGAGAGAGAGAAATAGAGAGAGAGATAGAGAAATAGTGTCACTTCATATAATTTATATGATATGAAGAAGGAGTTTGAAATACTTAATTTCATGGTTTGAGCCACTAGCTTTCAATTTCAGTAAATGACCAGGTGAAAGGAACGCAAATTGTAGACTAACGTTATGCATACTACAATTCTATTCTTAAAAACTAGTTAAGTATATGAGATCGTTTAAGTTTAAAAATTGAAAAAAAGCAAGGTGCCATAAAGTGTAATGCAAAACCGAACAGTAATAAAGAATATACTTTTTTTGACAAAATAAAAAATAGTACAAGATAAAAAAATTGCCCTTTTTGTTCAAAATAGTCGGAAAAAAGTGTTTTCTAATTTTTTTTGAAACAATAACCAGCTGACGTACTTGAAAAACTTAAAAAAAAAAAACAAAAGTTAGAGAAAACAGTACTGTTTGTTAATTTTCATCTAAAATATCAATTTTTCTATTTTAGCGTATTTAAAATTAAAATATTTTTACTCTTATCCAAAGATCTTGTTTTGCTCATTTTTGTCTATTCATACCGCGCTCACAAATCATCCCTCATGCGTCTTGTTTTCTGATACACATTACTTTTTCAATGGTGAAAATGTTTTCAATTTCATTTCATGTTCAGTAATCCCTATTTTTCTTCAATAACTTCCATTTGATCGATGAATCCTTTGTCTAAAAATCACATTTTTTGCAGGTTTACATAATCTAAATTTTGTACTTATTAAAAAAATTGAGAAGTCACTTACATAGTCGACTTTTTAATTTGACAACAATTACAAAACGACTATGCGTATTTGAATCATATCGCTCATTAAAACAAAACTAGTGGAAATTCTTACGTTTTTGGTAATTGTTGAGTTTCTATCTTTGGATGTTTTTCTGAACATCGAAACAGTTAACTACTTGTTTTCAATTGAATGACCCAACGTTTCCGTTTCTCTTGTTTTTTTACAAGTGTTATCAGCAGGTGAAATCATTTCCTTATTGCTTTATTCTTAGACAGAGATTAAGTCTAATATCCGAGAGTGTTAGAGAGAGAGAGAGAGAGAGAGAGAGAGAGAGAGAAAGACAGTTAGTACCGTTCCCGCTTCATTCACACGCACGCACGCACGCACACAGACTCTCTCTCTCTCTCTCTCTCTCTCTCTCTCTCTCTCTCGTTCTTTGCATATGCCTTCGAATGTCTCGCTTGGAAATAGTCAACAATAAACGGAAAACCTCGCCACTTTGCAATGGAATATTCCTTCTTCTACCGTATTTATATTGCTCTTCTGTGCAGTTTTGCTGTGGTACTGAACCTAGTAGTACTACCTGTTGTGGTTCATCGATTCTAAGGAATCACTCGTTCTTTCAAACTTCTGATGATCATTTTCGCTGTGGTTAATGTTTGTCATAATGTGCTGGATTTGATTGCTCTACCGGTGGGTTTGAGAGGGAGAGGGAGGAAAAGAGAGAGAGAGAGAGAGAGAGAGAGAGAGAGAGAAAAGAGAGAAACAGAGACAAACATAATTTTTAGAGAGTTTTCCACCAAGAAGGCATCATCATCATGTATTCCGACACTTTGAGTAGTTATAATGAACATATAATTATCGTAGTCATAGCACTTTTCTGCCTTTTCGGAATCCAGATTTTCAACGAACTAACCCATTTCTTCTCTCGTTATATTCTTCTTTGCCAGTGAGTTTTTGATTTATAACCAATTCTTTTTTCAATTTAAGTCCTCAATACTCTCACCTCCTTAGTTCCACCAACACTATAATTTTTCTTCTGGTGACTATGCCAATTCTTGGATCTGTTCAAGGCTTCTTAACGATTTTGTGCGTTAAATTCATTCCTATTGAAATTGTTAAACAACTTAATAATGAAGTTAACTTAACTTCGACTAAAGTTCAGGGGATCATGTTTCAGTATTGGGTATGTTACAATAAACCTAATTTTCAAAAGATGCTCAGAATGTGGACGGAGGGAAAAGTACATTGAATTGGAGAGATACTGGTTTGGCAGTAATTTTTATTTGCTTTAATATGTTTTTCCTTTGTGGAATGCTGGTTTGTGGAGCGAAAATTCACTTCTTTTTGAAGGTCAGCTTTCTCTCTCTCTCTCTCTCTCTCTCTCTCTCTCCCTCCTTTATAACAAATCAATTTCAGAAGCACCTCTTCAGTGTCCAACTAAAAGAAATCCACTCCACCGTTTTTCGCACCTTGGTCGTTCAAGCCGCCATTCCTTTCTTCACCCTCCACATCCCAGCCACATTGCTACTTATAGGACCTATAATTTTCACCCTCCCTTTGATGATCCGCAATATTCTAATGGAAATTCTAGTGACATGTCCCGTCTTGGAGCCCTTAGTTGTTATTTACTTCTTCACCAAGAAGAAGACTCATCCATCTGGTGAGACAACAAAAAATCCCTCAAATGGGACCATTCAAAAAGGAACAATGGGCAAAGTATCACCAACTGTCGTGGTGAAGTGATTAAAACATAAACTTTGTTGTTTATTTTCATAAAATTTGAAACAGTTTCAATTAGACGTTCATTCCTCTAGTTTATCTTCACTACACCATTCGAGGAATTTTTGGGATTAGACTGTTGAGGTGCTACAATCGAAGTTTTCTTTCTTTTCCTGAAGAAGTAAATTACAACCAAAGGCTCTAACACAGGGCATGTGGCTACCAGTTCCATAAGAAAGTCTCGAAACCACCTGCAATCGGTTTTAAATGTTCATCATAAAGTCACTCACAACGGAAGTGTGAAAGCGATTGGGCACAACATTAGCAATGCTGTTGGAGTATGAAGGGTAAAGAAGGGGATTCCCGCTTGGACGACCAAAGCTCGGAACACGGTGGTGTGCATTCTTTTGGTTTGAGAGCTGACCACATTTTTCTGAAAGAAATTACAAATAAACACGAGCAAAAAATGCATAGAAAATTACAAGCAAAGCTCAGTTCCGGGCCGGCCCGCCCCTTAGAAATGGGTCATGCAGGCCAAATTTCTTATAATCCGGGCCCGGCCAACCAAATTCTCGGCTACTTAACTCATCAAATGAAAATAATTTCAAGTAGGTTTTTCAGATGAGATAATTTATTTTTAAGCAAAATATTTTATAGTACTTCTACTATCTATCTAATATATTTTAAAATGAAGAACAAAGTGCACCGAGCGGGATCATACCCTGGTCTCGTAACTGAAAGTTTTGAATGAGTGATGGCCTGTGAAAGTATGTTTAGATTTCCAAAATTAAAATAATTTCAATACGATTTTTGAAACCTTGAAAACTAACCCTCGTCGCTTGCTTGAAAATTTTGCTTGTATTGGCCCGAGTAAATGGGCGGAAACGGAAACAAAAAACAAGGGGTCCTATCCACCCCACATTTTTGGCGCGCACCCAAAAAAGAAAAAGTAATTGTATCAACACTTGAAATAATATTAAAACTCTCAATTCGTTGATATATAAAAAAACCTTCAAAAAGAAATGAATTTTCCATCCACTTATAAACATCGGAATCAAGCCTCCCATACATGAACACATAACAAACCCAACAATGGCACAATCTTTCCAATTGAAAGATTTTTGACCATCTTCGATTATCTAGAATTGTTCTTCTTTCGGGTTTTGTTTCTTTTATACCCAATATGCGACCATTGCTGCCTGATAATTTTGTGGCGCATTATCCATATCTTGGTAGAGCCTATTGGTGATGTCCTCTGGAATGCTTTTCACTAGGAAACCAAACATATTCCATAAAAGAGTTCCGAGTACTGGAAATGTGAAAAGAAGAAAAATTATAACATTTCTAAAAGAGAGGAGATGAGATAAACCAGGTCTGAAAAACGATGCCCTCAGATGGTGCGTAATAAATTACTGGCAGAGGAGAATATAGCGAAAGAGGAAATGAAGTAATTCGTTGTATATTTGGATAAAAAACAGGCAGAACAACAACTGTAAAATTTTGGTTCCATATTCAGTTGGAATGCTCGAATAAAGAACAAATAATCCAGTTTGCTGGTACAACCTCTGAAACAAGCGTTGTTAAAGGGGAAGGACCTCGTAAAATTGATTTTTCAAAATATGTTTATTATTGTTTCATTGAATAGATATCGTTTCCACGATTCTGAAACATACCCCTTTTATATAATTTATAGACTGCAAAGGGGCGCGTTTACACGGTCGTTTTACGCGTTTGCCGCACGTAAACACGGCTAGAGTGGGCAAGAGAGTGTGGGAAATGGGGAGACGCTGAGTTGGCGGCAATTCAAATGGCAATTTCACCAAATTTCAATCGCTCGTAAATCGGTTCATTTTTATGCAAAATGGGTCAAAGAGGTATTTTTCGGAATCCTGGAAATGAGATCTAGGCTTTTATCGCAAAATCAGAAAAATTATTTTTACGCGGTCCTTCCCCTTTAAACAAAACACTGGTCTAAGGACTGGTTCGCGTCGACCCGAATTTCCGAGGTATTTGCCCCAATTGTTTTTTCCAATTTTCAAAATAAGCACGGGATGTTTTTTTACAACCAACCTTGTAAGTTTGCGAACGTAAGTTTGAAAATTATTAAAATATTTTATCAGAACATATTGGAACCGGAGAAAATTGCCTCAAATCGGGCAAAAATCATTTCTCAAACGACTGAGAAGGCAAGCAAGGCTCAGGGCCATCCCGCTTTCTCAAAAAATCCATGGCACGTAGACCAGACAAACAACTAGGGTTCGGATCCGCCCCAAGTCAACAGTTTTTCGCGTATTATGACCATGCCTCGGTAAGGGTCGACACGCCTTTTAATGAATAGGGACATTCGCCGAGGAGTGTTTATATGAGCTCAAACATATTTTTTTGGACATTATATGGTTCAAATAAATGGTCGTGAGACACTTTGAAGAAAATCGCAATTTCAAATTTTGACGCGTCGCGGCGCGCCGCGCGGGTTACTGTAGCTTCGTGGAACTCGATTTTCAAGGGTCATGTAATATATCGTTCGAATTCAAACTGCATTTAGAGCATTTTTGTTAACTAAGTCAACATTGATTTCTCGGGCAGGAAACCGGATATATCCAAATCTTTTCACTCGGCTCAAAAGTTCACTAAAACATTATTTAAAATTAAAAATGGACTTGTGTATCTGGGATTCTTTGATATGTTTTTTTTGTCAGAACTTACTGGAAATTGTTTATATAACGTTTTTATAATATATAAAAAATTATCAGTCGATCTTAGGCATTTTGAACGGAAATATATTTTTCAAATCACGAATTTGAAAGATAGCCTGATCAAAACACCACCTTGCGGCGGCTTTTTTGTTATCAAAGTATACCTGGGGCCTCCTCGATTTTTGATCTTAAGGTTTTATTTTGGTCAGAATTGAACGCTTTACAACATATCAAAAAATCCCAGATACACAATTCCATTTTCGAAAATATATTCTGTTTGAGTGAAAAAAATTCACTTTGTTTGTCTTTCGGAGGGCATAACTCGCTCCAGACATCAACAATCGATATTTTGCTTAATTACAATGTTTCTTAAAATTGAATTTCCAATCGATTGAGCACCCCAAATTAATATTTGGACAAAGTTGAACCAAGATACAATTTTGACACATTAAGCCACGCCCACCGAAAATGGAAAATCGATAATTCCCAAATTTGACATAAATGACACTCAGGGGTCTAGAATAGTGCTTGGACAGCATATCAGCCAAAACCAAAAATATTTTTTGGCGAATGTCCCTCAGTGATCGAGCCTTACTGAGACCCCGTCTTATACACACTTCAAATTAGTTCTACAATATTATAAACATTAAAAAAATTAT
Organism: Oscheius sp. G VE-2021; assembly: GCA_022343465.1. Classification (NCBI taxonomy): domain Eukaryota; kingdom Metazoa; phylum Nematoda; class Chromadorea; order Rhabditida; family Rhabditidae; genus Oscheius; species Oscheius sp. G VE-2021. Next base: position 1,864,928 of record JAJQXH010000046.1, on the reverse strand, counting down.
TACAAGAATTAGTAATTTAAAAAAAGTATACCCTGGGTGGATCCGAACCTTCGACGTTTGACTGGTAGGCGCATTTTGCCATGCTGGAATTAAGGAAACGCCTTACGATCAGTTGTTAGTTTTAAAAATTTTTTTTGTATTTTTTGCAGTCAACAGTTTTTCGCGCATTATACACCGTATGTAGTGCTGATAAAATTCGCGCACAAGTGTGTTCGATTCGCTAAGATCTAAATTTGGGGCCTCGTCCTTTTGCTTGGCCGTCAATAATACTGGCATGTTTCAATAAACTAACCGGTAAAGCTACCACATCCATTACATTGTGACACACATTAGTAATAGCGAAAACGATCATAAGTAGTTTGAAAGAGGCAGTTAGACCTTTAAACCTATGAACCACTCTCGGTAGAATAATTAAATTTAGAATCGTTACAATCACACAAAGCGTAGACAAATAGATGCGATAACCGAAGGAGAAATCCATTTCAATCAGCCGTATTTTCTGTTATTTAATAAGCGGATTTAAAATTTCAGCTGACAGACAATTGTTTTCACATTTTTGCTCGCCAAGAGAAAACAATGCAGATAAAATTCAGGGAAGCGGTTATTTAACACCGTAGAAAACAAATAAACGAAATTTTTGCGTATTATGCTATCTTCTCTCTCTCTCTCTCTCTCTCTCTCTCTCTCTCTCTCTCTCTCTCTCTCTCTCACCGGTTCAGCCAAATAATCCACAGCATTGATCCCAACATTAACTAATCCAAAAGCTATCATTAAAATATTAAAAGCAAAAGTGATGACTTTAAATCTATGCACCACAACAGGTAGCACAAATAAGTTTAAAATAATACCAGAGGTGCATAATACAGTAAAATACGTTTTATAGAAGACCAAGAAATTCATTTTCTCTTTCAATGGTTTTCATAGGCTGCTGTTTCGCTACTTTCATGTCTCAACAGTCAAAACAATTAAAAACAGCTGACAATATCTGCGAAAAATATTATAAAAATATTAACATCGAACAAAATGAAGAAATATCAAAGACAGACAGGGACAGAGAGGTAGAGAGAGATAGAGAGAGAGAGAGAGAGAACCAGAAACATAGAGACAGGAGTTGTAAAATTTAATTGACATTCGCTACACATTGAGGTTTTGTTTGATCGATAATTGGGTGATTTGTCGATATCTGATGGTTTTTCTTTTTCTTTGTGAAGAAATATACCACAACCAACGGCTCCACCACAGGGCTGATGACCATTACTTCCATGAGAACGTCTCGAATCCACCTGCAAAACGAAATAACCAATGATGAGTGAACTAACACAGGAGTAGTGAAGAAGATAGGTCCCAATATCAGAAGACTAGCAGGAGTGTAAATGGATAAAACTGGAATTGCAGCTTGAACCACCAAAGTGCGAAACACTGTTTTGTGCATTCGTTTTGTTAGAGAACTGACGATGCTTTTCTTTAAAAAAAACAATAAAAAGTGGAAGAAAAGAATAAAAGTGAGAAACAAAAAAGACAAGACCTTCAAATAATAATGAACTTTCCATGCACTTATTCCCATCCCAACCATCAGAATCAAGTTAAAGAATAAAATACTACCAGAAATTTTCATATCTTCCCAACTAAAATATCTGATTTCGTTTTCAACGACCTTAAAAAGATGCGGATTTTAGTTTGAGTTAGCCATACCCAATAAACTACCATTACTCCTTTAACTTTTGACGTCGGGCTAATTGCTGCATTTAGGTCATGGAGAATTTCCACCGAAATTTGTCTAACGGCAAAATGAGCCAAGGCAATTTCAATTGTTCCAGGAATATACAAAACGCAAATAAGTAAAATTATTGTCTTTGTTGGGGTGAGAAGATGAGCTAGATGGGGCCTGAAAATCACTCATTTCGTTGGGGGGGGATGACAAATGTTTCCCTGCCTAAATTCTGCAGTCCAGGAAAATATGAACCTCCCAAAAAAGTACCTTGTTCAATTTGGTTTCACAATTTCACCATTTAGTTTCACTATTAGGATGGCGATTTAACTAACCGGCATAGAAGAATATAGCGGAAAGTGAAGTTAAGAGATGCATTGAAAAGTTGAGTAGAAAAGAAGCCCATGAGTAACAAAAGAAATATATGTGATTTTTCTGCAAAAGTATTGGAATACAGGAGAGCTAGGCCGTTGAGTTGATAAACACGCTGGAAATGTCTTTGGCTTTCTCTGTCTGTCTGTCTGTTTTTTTCTCTTTCTCTCTCTCTCTCTCTCTCTCTCTCTCTCTCTCTTTCTCTCTCTCTCTTCATTATCTTTTTATCCCTTACCGGCTCAGCCAAGTAATCCAAAACATTAACGCCAACATTAACTAGCCCAAAAGAAATCATCAGAATCTTGAAAGCAGTAGTGATGCCTTTAAATCTATGCACCACAACTGGCAACACAAATAAGTTCAAAATCACACCAGAAGTGCATAATACAGCAAGATACGTTTTGTAAGCGGCGAAAAAATCCATTTGTTCTGCAGAATGCTTTACTATTTTTGATTTTTCAGCTCCCATTTGTTTCGCTGTTTCAGCTAGACGATAATACCAAAATAATTAAAAAAAAGCAGGACTGTTTTCAGATGAAGAATCAAAATCTAGTTTATATTTGCCGGTCCATATTTCAACGAAGAATTATTCTGTTGGCTAGGCGTGGTGTCACTTGGCAGAATAGGAACAGGGTGCTTCTTTCGTCCTTTGGAGAAGAAAAAAATGACAACTAAGGGTTCAAAAAATGGGTTAGCAACAACTAGTATTATGAGAGAATCCAGCATCCATCTGAAACTTGTTAATACGTGGTTTGGGCAACCAACGACGGGGCGGTGAAAATGATTGGGCCGAATATCATTACAAAAGCTGGGGTATACATAACGACCATAGCTTGACCAACAAGTGTACGAAAAACAGTTATTTGGATGGTTTTGGTTTGTACACTGATGACGTTCTTCTGAAAGAAAGATGTGAGGTAAAGAGGTAAGGTAGATAAGGTAGATAAGGAAGGTAAAGTGGTGGCGAGAACAATGCCCCGAATAGCTTTCGGGGCATTGTTCCACCCCCGCCGCGCCGTTCGGGGCATTCATTGTTCCACCCTCGCCGCGGCATTCGGGGCAAAGTTCCACCCTGACCCAGTAATTAGCAATTAATGACCCGGGCGCTCCCTGACCTCTTCACCTCTTGTATTCAAACAAAACAGTGATAATTTATTCAGACAACAACACAAATAACGAAAATAAATACCATTAATGACTACTATTAGTGACTACAGCTATAGAAACTTTGGTTAACTTTTCATTAACTGTTTGAGATTACAGTTTACAATTTTAAGTTGAGAGAATATGTTTATGATACTTTTTACATTACCACTGGTATGTTTACCCGTTTTGCTAAAATTGACTTTTTCACAGTTTTCGAAACTGAAACTGCATTTAGTAATCGAATCACAAACATAAAGAATGCCTAATTAATTACATAGCAAACTTTAGGCCTGACTAGTACAGACATTATGATAATAAGCGAAAATAACAACAACAAAAAAACGAGAAACAAACTAGAAACAAAAAAGCGTTTTTTACTATAATATTTTGTTGTGCGTTCTTTATTTTTGTGATTTGTTTGCATTGATGATTTGGAATAAACATGTAATCTATCACTCGTGTCATCCGAGTGTCTAGAGAAACTTTTTAAAAAATTAATTGTGTTAAAAAATCGCCAAATATTAATTCAAGAAATAGTTAGCCAACGTTTCTATCGTTGGAATTACTAAATTCCGGTTTCAGTTTCGAAAACTGTGAAAAAGTCAATTTTAGCAAAAAGTATCATGAATATATTCTCTCAACTTAAAATTGTAAACTGTAATCTCTTTTTCTCCAATTCTCGAGCATACCTTGGACATTGAAATTTTTTCTCTTTGATCTGGCTCAAAATTGATTTCTGAAGTACCTAAAGAGTCCAAAACAAGAAAATAAAGTTATTTTGGCGATATCGGGAGATGAAGTCAATGAGTACGACCTTCTGTATCTCCGCCAGATGAATTTTTATGACTTCGGTTTGTTCAGATAAAATGTTTGAAATAAAAAATGCAACAAAAAAGTTATTGAAACTTTTTTAAAATTTAAATTTTGAATAGGTGAAAATTTAAATTTAAGTTTTAAAAATCGAATTTTTTGAATCATGCGATTTCACACTTTCAGAGCGCGCCTCGATTTATGATTTTTGAATTCTACGCGTAATTTCCAACAAAAATGCTGACGAAGATACAGAAATACAGAAGGTCCTACTCGATGACGTCATCTCCCGTGGAAAAATCTATATCGCCAAAATAACTATATTTTTTTTGTTTTGAACCCTTTAGGTACTTCAGAAACCAATTTTGAGCCAGATCAAAGAGAAAAAATTTCCAATGTCCAATAGTAATCAGACTATGTCGAAAATTACAGACATCTTGTTTTAAACAAAGTTTCTATAGCTGTAGTCACTAATAGTGGTCATTAATGGTATTTATTTTCGTTATTTGTGTTGTCTGAATAAATTTGCATTCCCACATAAATCACTGTTTTGTTTGAATACAAGAGGTGAAGAGGTCAGGGAGCGCCCGGGTCATTAATTGCTAATTACTGGGTCAGGGTGGAACTTTGCCCCGAATGCCGCGGCGAGGGTGGAACAATGCCCCGAACGGCGCGGCGGGGGTGGAACAATGCACCGAAAGCTATTCGGGGCATTGTTCCGCCTCCCAGGTAAAGTAGGTAAGGTAGCTAAGGTAAATAAGGCAGGTGAGTGAGTGAGTGAATAGCTTGACAGCAAAAGTACCTTCAAATAAAGATGAATTTTCGTTCCACTTAAACACATTCCAACCAATAAAACCGATAAAACAGAAAAAAGAAAACCAGCTATGCCCATATCCCTCCAATTAATAGACAGTTTGTCTCCTTCAGCAACCTTAATTATACGTTTTAGTTAACAGTTCGAAAGATTGTCACCCAATATACAAGTGTGATACCCTTTGCTGTGAAGCACGTGAAATTAAATTCTTGGTTTAAGCTCATAAAAATATCGGCTGGGATTTCTTTTACAGCTAAATAACACGCAGTAGCAATTGCAGCAGTAAGAGTAGGAAATGTGATGAATAGAAAGGTGATTGTGTTGGAAGGCTGGAGATGATGGGAAAATTGGGGCCTAAGGCTAGATAAATTGTGGCCTAGAGAGGTCCTAATGTCATCAACCTCACCGACACAGAATGATATAACGAAATAGAAAGTTGACAAATGAATTGAAAAGCTGAGTGGTGAATAAACTAGCAATTGCCAAGAGAATGACATGAGAATATTCTGTTAAGGTTGTGGAGTATAGAAAAAATGAGCCAGCTTTATGATAAAAACGCTGAAACAATGTCCACTCACTCACTCACTCACTCACTCACTCACTCACCGGTTGAGCAATCCCATCCAATACATTCAAAGAAACATTAACTATCCCAAAAACTATCAGTAACAACTTGAAGGCAGGGCTAATTCCCTTAAATCTGTGTACCACAATTGGCACGGCAAATAAGTTTAAGAATACAACACCAATGAATAGAACAATCACATAAATGTGATAGGCGCTAGTGAATTCCATTTGCAGAATTTTTCTAATCCTCGTGATATGTGGAAACAGATTTTGAAAAGACCAAAGATTACATAAGTCAGCAATATTTTACCATGGAAACAAACATGCTACAAAAATAGTTACTGTAGTAACAATTTGTGCTTTCTTCCGTTTTTGGCTCCTTGGGGAACGTCTTTGAAGCGGCAATGTGTGGTTAAGGCAGCAACACAGGATTCTGTCATCCAGAGGTACCTTAAATCAGGGTTTTAAGAACTTATGACTTAAAGAGATAGAGATATAGATGGTGAGAGATATACATAAAAAGACAGAGAGAAAGAGAGAGAGACAGAGAGAGAGACAGAGACAGAGAGACATAGAGAGAAAGAGAGAGAGATCAAGAGATCAAGAGAGAAATCAAGAGAGATAGAGAAAGAGAGAGAGAGAGAGAGAGAGAGAGAGAGAGAGAGAGCACTCACCACTCGTTTTCCTTCTGATCCCTGTACTTTCCATAAGTATAGTACTTCTGACATTTGGCATTGTCAAATGGAACCTTTGTTATAACCTAAAAATCCACTATTTGTCTCATATGCAAATTTTTAAAGCATACCGAAAGGTCAAAATCGGGCTCACATCCCAGCGGGCAAGCGATACGGGTGGTCGAATTTCGGGCCAGGGTGTTCCACTGAGTCTGAGGCATCTCTTCTTTGCGACACCTGAAACAGTAGATGTTTTTGACTTTTGAATAAAACTTACTTGTACTTTTGGGGATCTCGAGGGGGATCGGCGTTTGGAGCAATGAGGATACAGCCTTCAGGAGCGCCGTTTGCACCAAGACAGTCAATTGTTCTCTTTTCTGAAAATGTCTCTGTCTCTGTCTAATCTCTCTCTCTCTCTCTCTCTCTCTCTCTCTCTCTTTCTTTCTCTATTTCTCTCTCTCTCAAACTTACCCCATCTATTCCAAGTGAAAGAGTCCTCGTTTTCAACAGCCAAGGCTAGCTGGCAGATCAAAAGAAATACGACTGGAAGCATGGCGGTTGCCAACGAGAATTCAACCAGCTCTTTTATATGCCAGTAGATAGCGATCTCAAAGCGATGAGGCAGGATGAATATGGAACCGGAACATCTCGGCATCAGTTTAAACGATCGAAGCTTTTCAAACGATTAATTGTTATTTATACCTAGTAAATAAAACATACATGTGAAACAATAAATAAAAATAATTAGAATAATAAAAGTAAAGGAACAATTAGTTGGACATTTTGGTTCACATTACTCCAATGTTTCATTTTGAAAAACGTCATCTATGTAAATAAAAACAATAGAATTATAGGGATAGTCAATGGAACATTGTTTATTTGTGCCACATTACTCCAATGTTTCTTGTGGGACGCCATTCTTAACTAATTCATTCTTGTTGGCTTTATTTGTTGTTTATTTGTGAGTTATTGTTGTATTTAACAAAAACTCATCCACAATGCCTACTTATTCATCCTCCTACGCTCCATCAAAGTTCTCCTCGCAGAACAGCTCTCTGCAGGAAATAACCTCTTCCGTACCTGGATTACCGACCAAGTTTCCAAGAGCTCAGACCCAGAAATCGAATGAATCGCGTCAGAAGTTCTGGGAAATCTGATCCATTTACGTAAATCCTATCACCCACCTAATCCAATCTGTTTTGAGAACCTGGATTACCTATTTTTATGATTCGGGGGCTTATATAAGGCATGGAGGCGGAGGGATAAACCCCTTTTGCATATGGTCCATTGAATTTTCAGAGAGAGAGAGAGAGAGAGAGAGAGAGAGAGAGAGATAGAGAGAAAGAGAGAGACAAAGACCGAGAGATGATAGAGAGAGATAGACATAGAGAGAGAAATTGTTCCTTGACCACTTAAAGTCCCCAAGATCACAATTTCAAGAACCCCGTATCCAATTAACAAGTCCGTCTTCTTATTGTTCATTTCGTATGCTCTCGTCGTTGCACTTCCTTATTCTGTTGTTTATCCCCTCATTCATAAGATCTCCATCAATTGTACGCTATCATTTCCGAAGGTACTCGTTATTTCCGCAAAAGGAAGGTTTTGATGTTACATTTTCCATGTTCCTGTAATCAGATGATCATGTGAGTGAGTGAGGTCTTTCTTCTCTATCTCTCTCTCTTTTTGTCTATTTCTCTCCTTCTATTCCTCACTTCCGTTTCTTCTCAGTCTTTGGTCACTGAAGATGTTGCTCATCTGTCCGTCACCCTTTTCAATAGACTCCTCGTAGACCTAATGAAGGCACTCAACGAGACAAAGAAAACATGTCATGCGCACCCAATTTGTATAATCCATAGCTATTTCTGCTAATTCCTACTAAAAATACATAATTTTCAGCCATTCAACAGCCATGTTTTGCCGTCACGCTTGCTGACCGACTGTTTCTCTCTCTTTCTTTCTCTCTCTCTCTCCCTCCCTCCTCCGCATAGATGTTTGCCTAGCCACGTTAGTGGTAACGTGTTCAGACGTTGATTCATTTCCCCTCTCTATTTATTCTTCCGATTTTCAAGTCGCCAGACTCTTTCAATCAGCAGCTTGTTTCCAGATCAAAAACTCGTATGAATGATACTAAATTTAGCCAAATGAATGGGAGGAAAATGAGGTATAATATGTTTACTGTTGTTTCCCATAAGTTAATTTTCTCGTAACTCATTGAAGGATATATGGAATGTGTTTCTGTTTCTGGGTTCGATCTCTCTCTCTCTCTCTCTCTCTCTCTCTCTCTCTCTCTCTCTATTAATCTTTAAGGCTATCATCCAGACGCTGTTTACTATTTGCCACCTGCCGGGTCTCTCTCTTCTTCCGCGGCAGCCGGGTGTCACACTGCCCCCGCACACAAAAGATCTTCCCATGTGATTGTGCTTTCCCCACACCAGCCAGCCGGGCCCGCAGCCACACGAGAGAGTAATTGAACTCGTCGGTTCAGTTGGGTGTCGGGCCAGAGTCCAGACGTCGCGGGCGTCAGAGAGCGCAGAGGAAACAGGTCGATTTGGGTCCATCGGCCGCCGGCCGAAATGCGGGTCGGCCACCCGCTGACAAACAGCGCGCCCCCGCGCGACCCCGCGTCGCCGCGCGCGTTTTCCCTGGAAGATCTGGATTTCCTCTCGAGACCCGGGCGCCCTCGGATGGTTCATTAGGCTAATGCCACACGGTATTCGGGCGATTATCCGCCGACGCGCGCTTATCCCCCTAATCAGGGGCCCTTTGGCGGGAAATGCGATTATTTTCACGCTTCTCGATTAAAACGTCATTTTTTCACTTTTCTTGATCGAATCTACCCATTTCAGCTTCTTTTTGACCTTTTTGCATTATATTTCTTTTTTGACTCCCTTTTCACTTCGTTCCAATTTGTTTTTTACTTTTCTTTAAAAAATCGCAAAAAAAACTAATTTTCAATTTAAAAAAAATATTGTTTTCTACTTTTTTCTATATGCATTTTTTCCTTTTTCATTGCTAGTAAATTAATGTTTCCAAATAAACAAATTTAAAAAAAAATTTTGTTTGTTTTTGAATTAAAACAAATTTGGTTTAATCTTTTTTAAACTTTTAAAAAGAAAATTTAAAACTAAACTGAAACATTTTATTTCGTCATAATTTTAAAAAAATTAAATTAAAAAAAAATTAAATGTAAGTTTTATTCTAAATTTAAGCTTTTTTCGTTTTTTTTTAAAATTTTTTATAATCCCAACTTACTTTTGGTTTTTAGGTGTTTAAAATAATTTTTAAAATAAAAAAAACTATTTTTTTAAAATTTGTTTTTTTAGTTTAAATAATTTTTTAAAATAGTTTTCCATTAATTAAATCTTTTAATTAAAACTTTTTATGAACTTATTTTTAAAAAAAATTAGTTCATAAATTCCTTTTTATAGTTTTTTGTGAAACCAGAAATAATTTGTTTAAAAGTTAGTTTTTTTAAAATCTATTTTTTTCTATTTTAATTTTTCCCCATTTAAAAAGGATTTTGAAATGTTTTTAAATTGCCAACTTTAATATAAAAATGGTTTTTTAAATAAATAAAACAAACTACAACCCAAATGCCGTCTCATTACTTTTGATTGTTTTCCCCACTCCCCCTTTATTTTTGATATTTATTTTGTATTTCGTAATATCCCATTTTCAGTAATTAACAACAATTTCCACATTATGCCTACATTTGTGGTTGTTTACCACCCGAACAGCCTATTTATTCCTATTTCTCAACAGTATTTATCCCAAATTAGCCTTATTTTTCCCATTCTTGAGAACTTTTTGTCTTAAATATCACTTTTTCTCAGTTCTCTGGTTTTTCTGTTTAATTTCCGGCAGCTGTAAATTTTAAATGCGAATTTAAATTGTTATCAATTAGAATTCATGGAGCAGGTGATTCTGTTTCTCACCAGAAAATGACCTGTTTTCGAGGAAAAAATACTTCCGCTATGGCGAAATTGGTATTTAAAAAGGTATTTAAAAACCCGGAAACAATTCTACGTGGCAATAATTTTTTTTAAAGTTCCGTTTTTTTTTCTACTTTCTTCTTTTTGTAATTTTGCTTTGATAGTAAAGCGTTTCTCACAAAAAATTTTTTTAAAAACTATAAATCAGTTTTTTTTCTTAAAAATTAAGTTTATGTTTAAATTTTTTTTAACTTCACAAAAGCAATTGAAACCTCGAAAAACTGTTTATAAAACACCTTAGTAAACAATTAAATTACTTGTCAATCATTTCAATTAAAGCAAAAAAGTTTGCCAAGGAGCGGATTCGAACCTTCGATGTTTTTCTTGTACCGGCCAGGTTAATGTTTTGGCTCAAATTTCTTTCACTATTGAGTAATATGTAGTCTGTTTCCTTCCGAGACGATTCTTAAAAGTCTAATCCTCCCAGGCATTTTCTCAAATGTTTAAAGTGAAACACTTGGTGACTTTTACCCTTTAGAGATTCTTTAGCTCTTAAATACCAAATGGCACTCAGAACAGTGCCCATTTTGATTCAAAAACAATCTTTTAGAATGTTAGAGGATTTACCACATTACTCCAAAGCTTTTTTGCCACATTACTCCAAAAATTGTGCCCTATCGACGATCTTCAGTTTTTGCGCGAGGTCAGAAGTTCACCGACAATTCGCCAATCAGAAAAGCGAGGTCGCAAAAAATTCGTCACTTTTTGATTCTTTTCTTTTGTGTCTTTCAATAACAACGCACTTTTGCGTATTTTAATGGCAAAAACATGCGGTCTTTCAAAAACAACGCACTTTTGCGTACTTTTTTAAACTTTTAAGTTAAACCTACATTTCCTTGCAAAGTAAACATTTTTTTAATTCGAAAATTACTTTATCACTTTTCATGGTTTTTTCAGCAAAAGCGAATATACGAAATAACATGCAATTGCGGAAATTTTCAACTGAATCACACTTTTGTTTTCCATGTTTCCTTTCCCAGAATGAGCCGATTGTAGCCAATTATTGCGTAGGAGAATAAGAGTTTCTATAGTAAACAAGATTTGTATTCACAGCCAAATTACTTGTAATAAGTGGGGGTAATTTGTGTGACGTTGGAGAGAGCGAGAGGTCCAATTTCTGCTCTTTCTCTTTTCTCTCTCTCTCTCTCTGCCTCTCTCTTTCTCTCTCTCTCTTTCGCTCTCTCTCTCTCTCTCTCTTTATTTTCTCTCCATCTCTCTCCCTCTCTCTCTCTCTTTCTTTTCTTTTTCTCTCGTTCTCTCTCTCTCTCTGTCTATCTCTCTCTTTATTTTCTCTTTCTCTCGTTCTCTCTCTTTTCTCTCTCTCTCTCTCGCGCTCTCTCTCTCTCTGTCTCCCTATCTATTTCCTCTCTCTCTCTCTCTCTCTCTCTCTCTCTCTCCCTTTCTCTCCCTAATTCAGCCCAACTTCTTAAATGTGACACCTGCCGCCCCCATCTCTTGGCAGAAGGTCGCAGCTGAGCCATTCCCTGAAAACATTTGGGCCTAGGCGGATTAAAGATCGCTAAGTAAGTCATTTCATTCGATTTCTCTTCAGAGGAGGTCTCTCTCTCTCTCTTTCTCTCTCTCTCTTTCTCTCTCTCTCTCTCTCTCTCTCTTTCTTTCACTCTCTCTTTCCTGAGAGAACATCAATCTCGTGTTGCCTTAACTATCAGCTGTCCCACAAGTGAGACAACAAATTGACTTGATTAGGTAGACACACCTGTAGATCATGTTTTGTTCTTATTTCTTAGTCTAGCCTGTCTCTGAAATGTTGAAACCACCTGTCCACCCAGTGATCACTAAATCCCACCCTCACTCTCCTTCATTCATTCTTTTCTCAAACACACTGAGTCTCGCACTCTCTCACTTTCTCACTCACTCACTACCAATATTTTCCCGTTTCAAAGGCTACCTACTGCCAATTGTATTGTTTCGCTGCTGTTTTCGAGAGGAAGTGATCCGTGGGAAGATGCAATTAATGCAGCTATAAATTCTGCATTCGCCCGCCAAAACAAGCCTTGAATACCGACGAAATGGCGCTTAATTGCTGAAAATGCTCGTCCACCCTCTCTTTTGCAGCAGGGGCGTTTTTTGGTCTCACCTCTCTCTCTCTCTCTCTCTCGCTCTCTCTCTCTAATCTTTCTCAACATAGTCGCACTTCTATCGTTCTCTCTCGTAAACGAATTTCCAGACCCACCTGCCTGCACCGCTGACGTTTCCAAACGTCACCGGGTTGGATTAGATAAAGCGGAAGCAATTAGAAAACTATTATAAGACTGCAGGGAAACGATTAAATCCAGAGATTGGCCAAAATGTCAATCGAAGGTCGGGTCTTTAGAAATCGACAACAGTTTCGGCATTTAGGGAAGGGCTGGGAAGATCTAATCCTTTAAAAGGCTCATTTCCTGGTAAAATGACTTGATTTAAATTTAAATTAGTGGCAGATTCGAATTTAACATTTAGAAAGGTGAAATAAAGGGTGGGCATAGTTAGTTCTGTCTCTGTTGCTCTCTTTTTTGTCTCTCTCTCCCTCTCTGCTCTCAATCTCGAATATACCTTTCATCAACCATTTGTCATTTCACCCCACGTTATGATGCGAAATTGTCCCCCTGTTTTCGCAAATTCTGTCACACCACGTCATTTTCTCCACAGCCGTGTCTGGTTATTTTATGGTTTCGCTTGTCAGTCACCTCTACGGCCAATTTCCTTCAATCTGGCTTCTCCATTTTGAAAACGCTGTGAAAACTACAGTGACTCAGAGAGAGAGAGAAAGAGAGAAAGAGAAAGAGAGAGAGAGAGAGAGAAAGAGAGAGAAAGAGAGTGAAAGAAAGAAAGAAAAAGAAAAAGGAAGAGAGAGAATGAGAGAATGAGAGAATGAAAAAGAGAAAAAAAAGAGAAAGTGAGAGAGAGAGAGATAGAGAGAGAGAGAAGGAGAGAGAGAGAAAGAGAGAGAGTGAAAGAAAGAAAGAAAAAGAAAAAGGAAGAGAGAGAATGAGAGAAAGAGAGAATGAAAAAGAGAAAAAAAAGAGAAAGTGAGAGAGAGAGAGAGAGAGAGAGAGAGAGAGAGAGAGAAAAGGAGAGAGAGAGAGAAAGAGAGAGAGTGAAAGAAAGAAAGAAAAAGAAAAAGGAAGAGAGAGAATGAGAGAATGAGAGAATGAGAGAAAGAGAGAATGAAAAAGAGAAACAAAAGAGAAAGTGAGAAAGAGAGAGATAGAGAGAGAGAGAGAGAGAGAGAAGGAGAGAGAGAGAGAGAATTGTGTCTAAGGTCCAAAGTCACATTTCCTTGTGCGATAACCATTTCACAAAGTGTGTGCACAATTTGCGGTTCTCTCTCTCTCTCTCTCTCTCTCTCTATCTCTCCTTACACATCTCTCATAAATTCCTTGCCCTTCCAACCCCAAACCCCTTTACCCCTCATCCCAATCCAAAAAGTATGTTTTCAGTTTTCTGATCTTCTTGTCCTCTCCGAAAACTACTGTAATCTCCATTCGACGACATAGCTTTTTGGGGATAATTGCGATTTAGTGGATCAAAGCACGTCCATGTAACAGAAAGAGGGTGGCATTTTGTGGAATTACATGGCATTTCGGGAGCAAAACGCGGCCATAATGGGCGATAAGCGATTCACAATCATCCCTTTTGTAATGATCCCCCGCTTTTGCTGACGGATTTCGCTTTTTTCCCGGTTTTGCAGAAATAAAATTGGAAGAAATCAAAAGATGGCACACTACATACAATATTAAGATGACTAATGGCTACGTAAACCTTCTTTTCTGTCATAGATTAGTATTTAAAACCAGTTTTTTTAATGAAACTACAATGCACATTTAGTTTATTTCGTCTTCATGGGAAGTGTCTTTTGACTTCCTTGAGTTTTTATTTAAAAGCAAAGTACAAATACTCTTGATATTCGTCTAGCCCCTTTACCAGACAAACATCGAGGGTTCGAATCCACCCCGGAGCAAACATTTTTTTAATATTTTTGATAATTATTAATATTTTTATTACCAATAAAATTATTTAAAGTTTTTATGGTGCGAGCAAAAAAAAAATTTGCTCGGCGCAGATCCGAACCCTCGATGTTTTTTTCTGATAACAGCCGTCAACCACAAAAAACATTTTTCGCCCACTTTAAATAATTTATTTTTAATTAACATTGTTAAATTATTTTACAGTTGTGTTTATTTAAAAAATGCAAAATTTTCGCCCCTGGAGAAATCTGAACCATCGATGTCTGTAATTTTCCATTGATTTGGTCCCTGGTCGCTGAGGAAGTGTGAGACTTTTCAAACTTTTGTATTTTTTAAATATTATTGCAAGTTTAAATGCAATTTAAACTTAAAATCGTTTTTTTTATAAATCTGCACATGAAATGAGGCATTTTAACGAAAAACGTGCACTGTGTTTACGCGTTGCCATCTTTTTATTGATTTTCCAAGCACCCGTACGAGATCGGCGGATGAGGCAAAAGTTCCTCCGGTCGCATACACCTCTCGCCAAAGCTACATAGTTCTTGGAAAAATGCTAATTTGTGCCAAAATTATGATGTCAAAGTCAGAAATTCTAACTTCGACATCATAATTTTCGCACAAATTAGAATTTTTCAGAGAACTAGGATTGGCAACAACTATAAACTAACAAGCGCCATATGCAAATACTCTTGATTCTTCAATACCATTATATTTGCCGGCTTTGGAATAAATGAAAAGAGTTATGTATTAGAGATCAACTTTTCAAACTACATGCAAGGTCAATGTGACTAATACCTACACAATTACTTTTTTAAACTTTTGAAAAGGACAGTCCTTTTCTCTTTGACTTCCTTAATCATTTAATTAGCAGACCAAAGAAGCGAAATTCAGGCCTTAAGGGGGAAGTAAAACTTATTTTCCCGATTTTGTGATAAAAACCTAGATCTCACTCCCAGGATTCCGAAAAATACCTCTTTTACCAATTTTGGATCAAAATTAACCGATTTAGGAGCGATTGAAATATTGTAGAAATTGAAGTTTGAATTCCCGCCAACTCTGCGTCTCTCCATTTCCCACAGTCTCTCGCCCACTTTAGCCGTGTTTCCGTGCGGCTATTGCAAGACTCGGCCCTGTAAACGCGCCCCTTTTGCAGTCCAAATTATATAAAAGGGGTATGTTTAAGAATCGTGGAACCCACACCTAATTGATAAAAGAATGGTAAAAAGACTTTGAAAACCCAATTTTAAGAGGCCCTTCCCCTTTAAGATAATTTTCATATCATATTTTTCGCCAAGTTTTCTCTGCCACGGCGTAAATAAGAACGTTTCAGGAAATGTCCTTTCGTGGTCAGAAATATGTGTCTTGTTCTAGAATTCCAAATTTTGAGCAGGTGTTACAAACCACAATTCTTGTTCTCAACGCAGACTTTGGCCTAATCAAGAAAACGCGATTAGTATTAGAGAATCTTATTCAGATCATAATGTTTCAATCGGGAACAAATTATAATCGGAGATCGGAAAAATTGGAATTTGACCTACCACCTCTGCCATTTGGGTAATTTGATTTTCCGGGAACCGATGACGTACGGATGAATCTTTGATGAACAGCAGATCTCTTAAATAGGACTGCCTCTCTCTCTCTCTCTCTATCTCTATCTCTCTCTCTCTCTCCTCTCCTAGTCTATCCCTCTGCATCTCTAACCTTCTATCACTCTGCTTCTCTCACCTCTCACACTCTTTTTCTCTGCACTTCTAACCTCTCCCAATCTCTGCGTCTCTAGCCCCAGAAAAACTACATTTTTGTTTGATCTCTAGACCTCAAAATGTTTTCGCAAGTTTTATGTTTTCTGGTCTAAAACTACAGCTGAAATTATTCAATTGAAAAGTTTAAATGGAATAAACAGCCGACGACAACGTCATTGCACCCGGCCAGCTGCCTTCATTTAATATTTAATTGATTACCATTTTCTTGAAACATGTCTAGAAAAGGTTGTTTTTAGTTTTTTTTTTAACTTTAGCACATTTTCCTCAGCTTGTAAAAGTCATAAAATGCGAGTTCTAAGGCCTGCCTCTTTTGTTTATCAGGCGCCTTTAATCCACGTCGACTCGGTGCAACCCGCGTCTGTCTCAGCTGAACCTGCGTCACCCGCTGGGGTTATCACGACTGGGCTTCGTGAATTGCGTACTTCTGATGGGCTTATCAGCGCTCAGAATAGAAGAAGAGCTCTTTTTGTTCAGAAAACATGGCGTTCTTTGGATAGCACGGAGATTGTCCTTTAAGGTCAAGTAGGTCTCTCTCTCTCTCTCTCTCTCTCTCTCTATTTCTCTCTCTCTCTGTTTCTCTCTCAATTTTTCTTTGCCTGTGCTTTTCTATAATTCTTTTTCTCTTTCCCTCTCTCCACTCTCTATTTATCTTTCTTATCCTCTTTCACTTTCTCTTTCTGTCTCTATCCCTCTTTCTGACTTTCTACCTGTCTCTCTCCTATTCTCTGTCTTTTTCTCTTTCTCCCACTCTCTCTTTCCCTCTTTATTTCTTTCTCTCTCTCTCTCTCTCTCTTTTTTTTTTTCTCTTCCTCTATCTCTCTCTCTCTCTGACTTTCTCTCTGTCTCTTTTCGATTCTCTGTCTGTTTCTCTTTTTCCCACTCTATCCCTCTGCTTTTCTAACCTCTCTTAGCCATTTCCTCTGCGTCTCTCAACTCGTCCAGTCTCTCTCTCTCTCTTTCTTTCACTCTCTCATTTCCCCTCTCTTTCTCTCACCCTCTCTCTTTTTCTCTCTTTCTATTTTTTCCCTGTCTCTCTTTCTTTCGCTCGTCCCCTCACTCCTCTCTCTTTATCTTTCTTCTCTCTCTGTCTCTCTGTCTCTTTGTCTCTCTGTCTCTCTGTCTCTCTGTCTCTCTGTCTCTCTCTCTTTCTCTCTTTCTGTATCTGCCTTCCTTACTTATCAATCTCCTTCAGAGCCATAAATCGTCGCCTGACCCCCGTTTTCCACTCGGCGACTCGGTGCAACCCACGTCTGTCTCAGCGAATCTGCGTCACCGCCCACTATCTCAATTCTCCATTCCTTTGCACGGCCAAGCCCCTTATCTCCAAGAATTGACATGTTTCTTTTAAATATCCACCCATTTAAGCCCCCTATTTCTGTAAGACTTTCTCGGTTTTCAATAACCCAGCCATAGATCACAAAAGCAAGTTTTTTCTTTCTCGACCTGGGCGCCCGCAGATCATTCAAACAGTGCGCGTGTCTACATTGATCGGTATGATATCACGGCGTCTTCAACGCGTTTTCTCTTGTTTTCTTTTGACCTGTTCTCCGGAGAAGAGATCAAAATAGATCATCATGTGATTGAAGTGGCCTGTTGTTTTGCCTCACCACTCCAACAGCATTTAAGAAAAACTTTAAATTTCCTGTTTTTTAAATTTTAAAATTTTATTTTATTTATGATGCGACTACTTTTTTATTTATTCAATGAATCTTCATGAATCGCGAGATGTAGATTTCAGAATTTATAAAAAATTTAAAAATATTAAGAATTTTTACAATTTTTGCACATCAGTTCGTCAAATTTGATCAACTTTCAGTTTCAATATATCGATTTCATTATATTTTAGTGAAGATTGCAACCATTTTCTATCTAACATCTAATTACGAATGCGATTAATATTGATTTTTGTCTTTCCTGTCTAGGGTTATCGCGTGCGGGTCCAGTTATACTTTCAATATAAAAAATTTTAAATGTACTATTTTTTTAGAAAATTGAAAATTTAAGAGCCTATTTTATTATTTACATTTTATTTATTCCCCAAACTAAATTTAACACATTTATTAAATGTAGTTTCAATATGTATTTTTTTTACTTTTACTGCGGTTTACTGCACTGTCTAACTATTTTCGATCAAACGCAACATTTTTTAAACAAATTTTAATTTGGTTGCTTTTACGGACGAAATTTTCGATGAAACGCCACTTTTTACATGGCGAACTCGCAATAACCCGGTACCACTAAACCTAAAAAATCTATTTGAAATTTTAAAAAAAAACCCCCCCCCCCCCCCAGTGTTGTATTTTACACACGACTCTGACTTGCAAAGACCATTGTTTTTGTTTACAAACACTTTTTATTTGTTTGTTTTTCTCGGTGAAAAGTAGATTTAGGCCTAAAACCACCAGTTTTTGACCTTGCTTCTCCGGTCTGTGCGAATCTGTAGGAAATCTTTTTCCATGTGGCTGATAACACGTTCGTATCTCAAATCACAGCGATTCTGATCTGTTCCCGCCAGTTCAATTCGTATCTTTCCGGTTCAAGTGAGCGGTTATTGATTTTTTTAGATGTTTTAGACCTTTAAACTTCACATACAAACACACTCACACTCTCACACTCACACACACACTCTCTCTCTCTCTCTTAGTGTTTTAGTCTTATTTGCGTGTCTCACTCGGCTGATTGAATGTAATTGCCGTTTCACAATTCTTTTGTCACCTGCTGCACTACAATTTTTTAGTTCCGCGTTACAACAACAATATTTCACTTCACAAAAATCAGTGAAACAGTTTTTTGTTGCTATTTTACACAAAAGATAGTTTTTTGTTATTGTGACATGTCTGTTTAGTATAATAACTTTCGGAAACAAAAACAGAGGAAATTGTTATTTCTTTTCATGAAGGACAAAAACAAAAGGTGGTTTGTCCTATAAATGAACAAGTATTTCCGATCAACAGAATAATGAATTTGTATCTAATTCAGTGACTGGCATTAATTAATAAGGATTTGTCTTCTTTTTCTAGAAAGAGGTAGACGGAATTCTTATATAATGAAGTTCTCCCTGTCTCTCTCTCTCTCTCTCTCTCTCTCTCTCTCTCTCACTCTCTCTCTTTCTCTTTATCTTTCTCTCTCCTCTCTCTCTCTCTTTCTCTCTCTCTCTCTCTTTCTATCTCTCTCTTTCTCTATCTCTCTCTCTAACCAAACTTTGCCCCCTATATTGAGAATGGCCAATCTCATTTCTCTCAGATCTGATATGCCCGAATGGCGTTAGAAAAACAGAATGAGAGGCACAGGAAATTCATTAGACAAGGATATTCCTGGCGGACGAATGCCCGACGCCCTGATAAATGCATTCTTCACTTTTGTTGTCAAAAATTCTTCAGATTTCAATCGAACATTCAGATGACGAATGATTACGAAACCATTTTTCAATTTTATTTTTCTTAAATCTCTTTTTCTTAAATCCCCTCCCAAGCCAATTCCAACGTCAACACATTTCCTATTCCACAATGGGTCGTAAGCAACAAGTTCTTTTTCTATTTTTACCCTCGAGTTCCCAGATTATCCACACATAATATTCCGATCTATCAAGCCAAGGCGGAAATTGTTGCTACGTGTACGACTTTTTTCTTTCTTGAATTTGCTCTCAATTTTCTATTTTAATTTATTATTTTCTATTTTACAAAATTTTCCTTTAAAAATTATAAAAGCTCATTTCAGCAAGCTGTCGCTGGCTGACGATCCAAACTACGCGGCGGCGAGCAGACAACGCAACCGCTCACTGAAGGTTACTTTTTAGACTATTTTACCTTTTTTCTATTTTTTTCTACTTTTAACTCTTTTCAACTGAAAACAGAATTTCGAAATACTTGAAAATAGAAAGAATTGTATAAATTGAGCCACATTTGCTTATTTTTGCCTCTCTTAGTCAGAATGAACTTGAGGACGAGAACAGGATTTGTCTTTACTTGATGTGTCGATTTTGTAGCTACAAATGGGAGAATGTGACCTGGAAAGGGAAAATTACAAGTTGTTAGACATCTGGATTAGGGGTGCAAGAGAGAGAGAGAGAGAGAGAGAGAGAGAGAGAGAGAGAGGGAGAGAGAGACAGATATATATAGAGAGATAGATATATAGAAAGAGAACAAGAGAAAAAAGACAGATAGCTAAAGAGAAAACAAGAGAAAGAGAAATAGAGACACAAAAAGAAAGAGACCTAGAGAAAGAGAGAGAGAGAGAGAGAGAGAGAGAGAGAGAGAGAGAGAGATAGATAGAAAGAGAACAAGAGAAAAAAGATAGCTAAAGAGAAAACAAAAGAAAGAGACCTAGAGAGAGACCTAGTGAGAGAGAGAGAGAAAGAGAGAGAGAATTCAAATTTGACACTCTCAATTATCTGCTGTCTTAGAATCCGATATCCTCTTTTCAGAAGTCGGCCGCCGTGAGCGAAGATGATCCGACTTCGGCGGCCGATAGCCCTCTGGCTCGAAGGGCCGCCTCATTCGACACATCACAGCAGCTCAAATCCCCTCCCAGTGAGTTTCCTTCCTCAATTTCACTCGTAAACCCAAAAAACTTGTACGTATTTGTAATTTCTTTCCGCTGTTCCTTTTTCCATTTTTCGTGGGCCAATTCCTGTGTAAACTGAACATATTTTCCCTCCGTGGTATAGAAATCGTAGTCAACGCTACAATCACGTGTTTCTGTGGGAGTGTTTTTGTTGTTTTGCCCGTTCGAATCACCATCAAATTATTCGTTTATGAAAATTTTACGGAAAAGAAACAAATTCATAAACATCATTGTAAACATCATCAGTTTAGAGGAACATGGTGGGTTCCACTGCAGGAAAATGCAGTTTTTATATGTATTTCAAAAATCGATTTCAACTTTAATTTGCAAGAAAAGCAGGAATCTGTTTAAACAAAGCTATTTTGTCAAGCGGCTGACACATTTTGATAGCGGCGGCGGCGCTGGCTAATCTAGGCGCAGCGGGCGCCCACAGACAGGTCCCATGTGGTCTAGTGGTTAGGATTCGTGGTTTTCACCCACGCGGCCCGGGTTCGATTCCCGGCATGGGAAATGCTTTTGCTTTTTGTGTAATTAAACCTAAAATAGGGGTAGAATTCAGTTTAGACAAAAATGAAAAACCAGATATCGATGAGCCAACCAAATCTTCTTGGGAAAATGATTCATTTGAAATGTTCTTTTGTCTTCGAACGAAATACTGAATTCATTTTCTTTTTCCCAAACTTTGTAGTCTTGTTTTTGAAAATCTAATTTTTATCACAATTCTTGTTCTCCAAACTCAAAAAACTGTTTGTTATCAAAAGAAACTTGTTAATTTGTTCCGGTGATTAGGAAAGTACCGGCATTTTCGGTAATATTTACAGTAGATTATAAAGATAAAACAGTTTAAATGTCATTAGTGGAAATTCATATTGTTTTTCATAAAAGGGCGTTGCAAAGGTTGTTTTTGACCAAACTCAAAACATGAGCTCGGATGTTGATGTTCTCTCTCTTTCTCTCTCTCTCTCTCTCTCTCTCTCTCTCTCTCTCTCTCTCTCTATCTCTATCTCTCTCTCTTTCTCTGTCTCTCTCTCTCTGTGTCTATGTCTCTCTTCTCTCTCACGCTCTCTGTTTCTCTGTTATTCTGTCTCTGTCTCTATCTCTGTGTCTCTCTCCCTCTCTCTCCCTCCCTCTCTCTCTCTCTCTTTCTCTCTCTCTCTCTTTCTCTCTCTCTGGCAAATCCTACCGACCCATATCTTATTATCACCTGTGACTTTTGATGATTCTATTTTTACTTTTTCGTCAGCGGGCCAGATGGCTTGCAATTATCCAATTATTGCGTAAAAGTTCGTTGTGACGCAGTGTAACCGATCAGGGAAATGAACAATCTGGGAATGATTTGCAGCGAAGTAATTGCGGCAGACTGTTTCTGACCTCACTCCATCTCTCTCTCTCTCCCTCTCTCTCTCCCTCTCTCTCTCTCTCTCTCTCTCTCTCTCTCTCTCTCTCTCTCTTGTTATTTAGTT
Source organism: Oscheius sp. G VE-2021 (assembly GCA_022343465.1). Lineage (NCBI taxonomy): Eukaryota > Metazoa > Nematoda > Chromadorea > Rhabditida > Rhabditidae > Oscheius > Oscheius sp. G VE-2021. Next base: position 1,843,088 of record JAJQXH010000046.1, on the reverse strand, counting down.
TTCTGCAAATTCCTTCATAACATTGCATTGACAATTATGATCCGCTCATTTCGATTCGTTTTTGGTGCCCGAAACCCAGTTTTTCCGTTATTAGTCAATATTTATTCCATTTCCAATCTACAACCTCCACTTCTTCCGCCTCCACACCTATTTTTACCAGAAAACTGTTGATCAGAAAGTTTTTTCCTACTCTCATTTAGGTAAAAGTAAACAAATCCAGGGTTCGCTTACCCTGATCCAACTCACTGAGATCAGTATGGTCTCAAAGCTTCTAAGCTGCAATCGCCTGGCTCAGAAGGCTTAAGCTCAGAGCCACTCCCGCAATGAATCAGTTTTCTCAGAAACTATACTTTACTATACCTGTGCCAATTTGAATGGTTGCTTCACTCCTTCTAAAATGACATAAGAGTACGGCACTGAAACATCGAGCAACAAAAATTACGATTGATTGTCACTTTCTGTGATTTTAAGCATTGTCACTTTGTCATTGAGACTGATATTTCTGTTTTTAAAACAATGCCTGAGATTGGAAGCTTATTTCATACCAAATTATAGCAGGTCGGAAATAGATTTAGCGCACTTTTCCCGCCAAAAGTAATTTGAACGGCGTTTTTCTGAGGTATCCAGATTGATTTCTCTCTGTTTCTGTGTTTTGGTTTCTCTCTCTTTCTCTCCCCTCTCTCTGTCTCTCTCTCTCTATATATATGGTTTTTTCTCTCTTTTCTCACTAACCTCTACCAGCCTTCCAAGTATATCCCTCTGCGTCTCTAACCTCGCCCAGTCTATTCCTCTGCCTCTCCAACCTCTCCCCGTCAATTCCTCTGCGTCTCTAACCTCTCCCAGTCTATCCCTCTGCGTCTCTAACGTCTTCCAGTATACTATTCTGCATCTCTAACCTCTTCCAGTCTATTCCTCTGCGTCTCTAACCTTTCGAACTCTGTTCCTCTGCTTCTCTAACTTCTCCCAGTCCGTTCCTCTGCGTCTCTAACTTCTAGCTCTTTTCTCGCTTTCCTCATCTCTCTATCTCTCCTCTATCTCTCCTCTCTCTCTCCCTCTCTCTCTCTCTCTCTCTCTCTCTCTCTCTCTCTCTCTCTTGCTCTCGCTGTCTTTCTGCCTGTCTGTTCAGAGCAGAAATGGTAGATCAAAAATGGGGTCAAACCAAACAATTCTCCACCCCACCAACCCAATCTCTGTCTGTGTGCACGTCGTTTCCGCTTCCTAACGCTCCCTCCTGCTAACCTCTCTTCTTTCAGCCGTTCCTCTGTCATCGGTGATGCGACCCCTGTCCTTCGACGCCGCGAGAAGTGTCGCCCACCAGAGAGTCTCCGCCTTCTCTCCGATCGACGTTCCCCGTCTGCTCGTCCAATCACCCAACTCTCCTCTGAACGTCGAACGAGCACTAACCCCAGACCAGCGTCTGCTAACCGTTCCTTCTCCTGATTTTGTGCGGAAATCACCGATCGGAAGTATGTTTTAGGCCACTTGCATGATTCACGGCACTCCTAAGTTTTCTGCATACATTCACCAACAAAAACCCTTTACTATGCAGATGAAGCCCTCTCGCGATAACCCTAAATCCTATGAACTCGCCAGAAATTGCCAGAAATAATTTTTGACCGTTTTCAAGGCAGGACCGCTTTAAATAACCCTAAACTTCAGCCTGAAGAATTATGCCCGCTCGCAATAACCCCTGGACCATTCGGTTGGGACCCACCTACAATAACCCCAAAATCTACATATTGAATCCTCTCCCAACAACCAACTCTTTTTGAAAAGTTGGTTACAAGAATTAAGGGTCACAAGTGTGTTGTTCACTAAATTGTAACCTTTAATTGTGAGAGTTGGACCCTCACGTGATAACCCTCGACCTTTAGACTGGCCCGCTTGCGATTATCCTCATCTTCAGCCCTGCGGGGTCCGTTCGCAATAACCCTTAAACTTTTCGGGTGGGACCATTTCCAAATAACCCTGAAATCTACATATTGGACCCTCTCCTAAGAAACCTAGGCCCTTGATGTTGGCCTACACGCAATAACCCTTGGTTCTGCCACTTGGACCCTCTCGCGATAACCCTTTCTCATTCAGGTTGGGATCGCTGGGTTGGAACCCCTTATTTTGCGTGTTTGGGCCGCCCGCGATAACCCTAGACCTTATGGGTTGGCCGCTCGCATTTGCTTTGGATCGGACTGGTAGAACCGCTCGCGATAACCCGGTTTTTGTGATTAAATTGTAGATCTCATTCCCAGGTTTCCGAAAAATACCTATTTTACTCTTTTTGGATCAAAATTAACCGATTTAGGAGGGCTTGCAATTTGGGGAAATTGTAGTTTGAATTGCCGCCAACTCTTCGTCTCCCCTTTCCCACACTCTCTCGTCACTCTAGCCGTTTTTTCGTGCGGCAATTGCAAGACTCCGCCTTGTAAACGCGCCCCTTTTCAGTCCAAATCAAATAAAAGGGGTTTGTTTCCGAATCATGGAAACGGTATATATCCAATGAAACAATTGTAAAGAGACTTTCAAAAATAAATTTTACGAGGTCCTTCCCCTTTAAACTTGGGCAAGCCCAGATATTTGGATCTGATCGCAATACCAGATCGATTGAACCCTTTCGCAATAACCCTCCCCTGAAAAACCGCAATGGATCCGGTTCCCATTCAAAACGGCTATTGTACCCACAGTGAAACAAATGTGATCCCGACCGTCAACCCGGGTTCCACATCACTCGGTCACCTGTCACGTTCTCATTTCTATTTAATTCTCTTGAAGATTTAGAGACTTTAAGACTTTAAGGGAAAGTTTCAGGCGAATCGCCGAAGCAAGAATACCTGACTTCGATGGCCCTGGCGCCCACTTTCCTCGGCCAACTGTCCGCCCTAGCCTCGATGCATCAGGCGATGGCCGCCCACGCCATGGATTCAGACCCTGCAAAACAGACTTTGCTGAGTTCTATGCAAGCCGTAAGTTCTTATTATCCTACTAAATCCTAGCATAAGCCTTATTACGACATTCTAAGTAGATCAAATGGGAAATCATCCTATTGTAGGGGTAGATCACGGGTTCAGTGGAGATCAGACGTCTAGACCAAAATTACGTACTCCCAGAAAACGATCCCAGAAAACGAAAAAATCTTTAAAAAAGACAATTTGTAAAAAAAAACAATTGGTGGTGTAGTGGTTAGCATTCCGGCTCCCAAGAAAGTAGTCCCTGGTTCGATCCCCGCCGAGACAAATATTTTTTTTTTTTGGGAAAAAAAGTAATTTTGTTAATTTTTAATAAAAACTAGGTTATATTTTCAGTTTGAATGTAATTTGAACCCAATTGCCCAGATTTTTCCAATTTTTACTCGATTCCCCGCAATTTACCTCGATTACCGTGCCCTCTCTTTCTGCAAGCCGCAATTTGCATTCAATCAAGTAAAATGAGTAGTTTTTGTCGTGTAAGCAAAAATGTCAGCAAAATACGTGTTCTTAGAAATTTTTTAATCTCAGAAAATCAGCCAAAAAGAGGATTTTCAGATGAGCCATGAGAGTGGATCGTCCTTCGACATGACAACATCACTTGATATAGCTGGGCCTTCTGGGATTGAAAATGTGAGTTTTCAGAGAGAGAGAGAGAGAGAGAGAGAGAGAGAGAGAGAGAGAGACCAAAATAAACATTTGCGTGTTTCTACCTACAAACTACCCCTTTGACGGAAGTATCCGCGCTCCAAAACCACGCCATTGCGAGGTAGCTGGTATATTCTTAGTTCACAGCCGAATGCCGCCGGTTCACCCCTTCATTTTCATGAGAAAAGTAAGATTTTCAATAAAAAGTAGGATACTAAAACTTTAAAAACCCTATTAGTAAACGGTTTCAAATACCAGAAACTTCCCTGTTAGATCAAACGCTTAAAAAGATACAGCATACTGTAATTTAAATTTGCAAAAATCCCTTTTCTATGTCAATTTCTGAGCTCTGCATGGTTCCCGATTTTGAATTCGGCAGCGGCTGACACTGAATTGTAACTGCGGCGGCGGCGCAGTATAATCTAGGCGCGGCGGGCGCATACAGACAGGTCCCATGTGGTCTAGTGGTTAGGATTCGTGGTTTTCACCCACGCGGCCCGGGTTCGATTCCCGGCATGGGAAATGTTTTTGCTTTTAGTGTAAATAGGTCATTTCAATAGTTCGGTAAACTTTGTTGTCCCAAAAATGAAGATTTTTTTCATCAATTCATTTTCGAACTGACCCTAATTGCTACAATAATGCTTGGCTTGGCAAAATTGAGGCATTTAGCTGCAGGCGGACCCGGTCCCTTGCGATACTTGGCAATCATGAAGAGTGGAGAGAGAATAGAAGAAATCGCCGTCTCTTCCCAGGCAAAAAACGCTCGCTGTGCCCTATGCGTCGCTGTCTGTACCACCCGGCGATGACTCAATCAGCGGGCTCGTATCCAGATATCCATGACTAAATGCCATGTAAACTATCGACGGTCATTCCGACTCGATCCGCCGCAGACAATGGCCTCCGAGCTCCTAAAGCTCCTCTTCCCAACATCTCCCACCGATCTCAAACAGGTCACTTTAGTTAGTTTTTCCCCTCAAAAATCAGATTATTACGCGATAAATTGATAAGATCTTCGCAAATTTCGGATCAACACCAGTTCTCAATGGGAAATAGCTCTAGACGATACAGGAAAACCGTTCCTCTTGATTGCTTTTGCCGGAAATTGCGAATGGAACGGTTAAAAGGCCGCGAATCTTCCGGGTCTGCAGCCAAATGAATCATTTTCCAAAGAAGATTTGGTTGGCGCACCGATATCAGGTTTATATTTTTGTCTAAATTAAATATTATCCTAACTTTAGGCATATTAACACAAAAAGCAATAACATTTCCCATGCCGGGAATCGAACCCGGGCCGCGTGGGTGAAAACCACGAATCCTAACCACTAGACCACATGGGACCTGTGGAACGCTCGCGCGCAGGGCTTTGATTACCCCGCGGCCGCGATTCGCGCAGGGCCAGGAAATCGCTTTCGGATAACTGTTTCTTACCGCAATTTTTGGAACTTGTGCTCCAACCCCGCATCACTTTTAGATCTTTGGGTTTCAAAACAGCATTATCAGAGCTTTTGGCAAAGAAGGCCGATTTCGCATCACCCAAAAACATAAATGAGATATAGGTGACGCTATTTTCGTGGGGAATTCGGATCTTCGGCCGGTTTGACCTTCCCCTAAATGGAATGCTAGCCATTCGCCCATTATAATAACAAAGATATTCGTGGACGGCGCATATCAAACGTCTTCTCTGTTTTCTTGGCTCTCACATGACTGTGTCTGTCGATGTTCGTCCACGACTGTAGATATAAGCACGCCGCCGTGCGTTTTGAAGTTGGAAAGGTGAGAAGAGAGAGGGAGGGAGAGGGAGAGAGAGAGTGGGGGGAAAGAGATAGAGAGGCAGAGAGAGGCAGAGAGAGGCAGAGTGAGAAAGAGAGAGAGAGACAGAGACAGAGAGAGAGAGAGAGAGAGAGAGAGAGAGAGAGGAGAGAGAGAGGGAGGGAGAGAGAGAGAGAGATACAGTGTGTGAGTGTGAGAAAGAAAGAAAGAAAA
>JAJQXH010000046.1:1810000-1832500 GCA_022343465.1 Oscheius sp. G VE-2021 | reverse complement strand
GTAGCATTTTTCAATAGACGTAACCAACCTTTTTATAAAAAGTTATTTGTGTTAACTTTTACTTCAGAGGGATTCTGTTTTGGGAATTTATTTACAGACCACGTTGTCAATATTTACGCTTTGACATTACATCAAACCTAAGCATATTTTTCCTTCCATTATATTTAAGGTTCAAACTGCGTAAATCGGGTACAAAACAATTGAGCGCATAATAAAACATAGTTACGTAGGACTATTTTGAGGCGTAGGAAATGGTTTAAATAGGATTCTTCTGAAGACAGATCGGCTTCGTTATATATTTTAGATTTTAAGTTTTAATTTACATTTTATTGTTCAATTTAAGTTTTTTAAATTTTTTTTGCAATTGAAATTTAATTATTTAAAGTTCTGAAATACAAAAAAAACACATTATTTTTAAATTTATTTTTTTCTTTGTTTAATGGAAATCTTTTTTTTAAAATCAAATTCACTTGTTTTCAACGATTTGAATCGTTTACCTTTTTAAATAAAAAATACTTTAAATTTTTTGAATCTTTTTAAAATTAAAATATTAACGTTTAAAAGAGGCGAGAGAAGTGGAAAGAAAATTATCATTTAGTTTTTTTCTTGTAAAAAAAGATGAAATTATTTAAGTTCTTCTACTTTTGTTTTCGAAACATTATAAATATTTTAACAAATTTACGTAATTTAATATAAAAAAAACTTAAAGCACTTAATGATAAAAACTTTTAAAAAGTTTTTTATTAATTTTAATATTAATCTTAAAATTCACAAAACCTTTTTTAACATATCCCTATTTTTCACACTTCCATTAATGTTTGTTATCTTTTATGACTAAAACACAATGATTCAATAAAAATAGTTATATTTTTTTAAAAATATGAGGATGAAAGCTTTTTAACCAAAAATTTTTCTGAAAAAAAGAAACAAAATTAGGCTAAAAAACTAGAAAAAAGGGGTTTTTTCAATAATATTTTATTGTTTTCCTTTTACAATCTATACAAAAAAGTTTATTATTGAATTAATTCTAATCTTTGAGTTATGAAGTCTTAATTATTTGTACAGCAACACTAATCCCAGTTAACTTATGCTTACAAGCAAAATAAACAAAACTATTTTCCGCTGTTTTTATGTTTTTACCCAATTAACTGACTAATTTACGATAACGTACTATTTTTTATTATTTTTGTATTAAAAGTAAAATTGTACCAAAAGCGTCACAAACCAATGACTTTGGCTTATTTTGTACTTGAGATGTGACAATTACAAGGAATGGAGAACATTTACACAAAAATATGATTTCATAGTGCATTTATCATCAATTGGAAGGCATTTTCCAAAATATTTTTATTCGTTTTATTCAGTAAAATGGTTTAAAAGCGCGACTGGAGTTCGGTTTGGACAGCTCCTCCCTCATGCTCAAATGGTCGAGGGTTCGAGCCCGGCTGGGACCATTGTTTTTGTAAAACTATATATGATTTATAAACAAAATTACAATTTTAAATACATTTTAGTGAAAAATCCCCTTTCCTAAAATAGAGAAAGATTGTTGCTTTCGGAGCCCTCCATCCCCGCTTTCAAAAGGTCGAGGGTTCGATCCCCGTCAAGACCATTCTTTTTGTAAAATTTTTTTTAAATACAACGAGATTATCTAAAATTTATTTTTACTTACAGATTTTTATATTGTCTTTTACATTACCTAAAATATGTAGAAACAGATATTTTTGCTCCCACTCCCCGTGGTATGCAAAAGGTCGCTGGTTCGATCACCGCTGAGACCTTTTTTTGTAAAATTTTATTTGAAATGTTTACAAAAATTGCTGACATTAATGTTTTAAAGCATATTTTAGTATAAATTTTCCCTTTCCCTAAAACAAAGAGAGCTTTTTGCTCCAGACGCCGGGCAGCTCAATTGCACCCTGGAAAATTGGCCATAAATGCCGGTTTCTTCTGGAATTCCACTTTTTCCTCTTTCCTCAAGATTGCTTTCACTTCAGGGCGTTCTCCAGTTCCTCCACGGAGACCGTTGAAGCGGGCGCCGGTTCATCCTTCGAATCCCATCAGCTACCAGTTTCCAGAATGACCACCGACGTCAAACCTCCGCTTTCTGTTCTCGTAACGGTTAGTTTAAAGTATTTTAAAATTTTAAATTTTAAAAAAACTGTTAAAAAATTAAAAAGATACTATGAAAATACAAAGAAAATGGCCAGAGAACCAATTCACTCCTCAAAAACTAGACCACCCAGGTCGTGGACAAAAGCGCGCTCCATTGCGACGGCCAGACCTTTAGCGTTCAAATGCTCAATAACCGGCCCGGCCCGACCTTGTCAACAAGCGGCGGCCCCTACTTTCGGCCTATTGATTTTTCGGCGGCTATTTTTCCTTTAGTTGTGATTTAGTGGGGAATTTTGGGAGAAATGAAAGCATTCAAAATATAAAAATAAAATAAAAACAATGTTTCCTAGGTTTCTATTTCACTCTCTCTCTCTCTTTCTCTCTATCTATCTTTTTCTTTCATTCTTTCTCTACATCTCTCAATTTCTCTTTCTTTATTCGTCTGTCTCTCTCTCTCGCTCTCTCCTTCTCTCTCTATCTCTCTCTCCCTCTCTCTCCCTCTCTTTCTCTCTCCCTCTCTTTCTCTCTCTCTCTCTCTCTCTCTCTCTCTCTCTCTCTCCTTCTCTCTCTCTCTCTCTTTCTTCTATGAACCCTCTGTTGACACTGCCCTCTCAAATAGAAGGGGGAAATTACCACTCTCCTGTGAATTCTCGAAATCGAAAAACGCACTTTCCCGCCCATAATGGACTGGTTTCAGCAGGACAGTGGTTCGACCCAGCTCGTCTCTCAAAACTCTGGAGAAGTCTCAATCGGTGACGTTGACAGAGAGGTTCTCACTGATACGCTAATCCGCTGTTGTGCCCAAGACATGCTAGATCCCTCCGTCTTCAACGTGAGTTTTTTCTTTTTGCAATTCTGAGAAAAAAAGAGTAAAAATCCTATAATTTGAGATGAAATAGTGTGGATTTCAGGATGAAACGTGTCTGCAATCAAAATAAAACAGAAGCTATTGATTTTTAACTAAAAACACATTTATCTTATCAAACAAAAAAGCGATGCCACTTCGCTTTTAAATTCAAAAAAGCCGGGCTGGCCCGCTTTTCTTTATTTTTCGGGCTAGCCCGGCTACTTTAATTTGTTCTTCCCCAATTTGTTTAATTATTAAAACTTATATATTAAAACCGTGTTTTAAAAATCATTAAAAATCCTGTTTACGTAACTTCGATATTTTAACGACTACTTAGCATAAATATGAGTATTATTAAAAATAGTTTGTAAAAATTACAACCTAATTATGGTAATACCAACTGATTTGGCATAGATCTCCCGCGGGTTCTATCTAGACTACGCGGGTTCGATCCCTGCTGATGCAAATTTTCAAAATTTTATTTACTAAATTAAAGTGGTTTTTTAGTTTTAAATTATAGAATTAAATGTTTTGCCTAATTTTGTAATCATTTTTAAATTTGAAAATTGGTGAAATTAACCTCTTTTAGCCCTTAAGAGATCTGTTACTTTATTTAAAAAAATTTAAATTTATGTTATTTTATTCAAATGTTATTTTCTTTTAAAAAATTGATAAATTAATTTTCCGTGGCAACCAGCTGTCAAGAAAAATGGCGTCACTTTGTTATCCATTTGTTTTTTAATCAGTGTTCAGCTTAATTAGCTTAAGTTAATTAGTTTATAGCTTAAGGTTTTTTATACAAAGTTTGTAAAATTAATTTTAAAATTTAAAAAATTGTAAATAGTATGTAAAATTTAATTTTAAAATTTAAAAACAATAGAATTGAACATTTTGCTTACTTTAAAATTTGCGAAATTTGCGACATTGCAACTTTTCCAAACTTGTGGGCTGGCTCGAAAAAAGCAATAATGTATTAATGGTAATTAAAAATGTATTTTTAAAAAAATATATTAATTGTGATTAGAAATAGGTTGTAAACGTGCTAGACTGCGAAATGGCGCAAGGCGGTCGGCCCGGACCGGGCCCGCGCACCCCTTCCATTCCTTTTTTGTTGTCTCTTTTTGGGCCCCGATCGCGGCCGCCCGTTTTTCGTCATTTTGCTTTTCTTTTACGTTTATGCCCATTGTACTCTCCTTTTTGTCTCTTCTCTTGTACTTTGTAGTTTGGTAATAAAGAGGTTGATTTCCAGGAAATGGATCAGGAAATGGTGGAACCAAAGGAAGAAAGCGGGGGAGAGGGCGCCCAGGTGAAGGAGGAGCCCGTGGATGAGCATCAGTTCAACGCCGTCGATCTTCTAAGTCAGCTCAATGACACCATGAACAGAGCCTCGCCCATTACTCTGAGAGAACCCCGCTCGGACAGGGACACTTCGGCTAAGAAGGAGCTCATGGTGCTCGTCTCCATGCAGTCAGCTGAGATTAACCTAGTTCGTCTAAACTTCTTCGGGGAAATGGGACAATCAATTGGTTATAGGCAGAACACCCGCGATTTCCTACAATTCGCATTATCGAACGTCTCAATTCTGAGGGAGAGGAGCAGGGCTTCAAGAAGACCAACTACGTCCTCTGCACAATGTGTAATCTTCTGTTGACTCATGCCGATGGAGGACATCTAAAGTGGGTTTTCGACCAAATTTTGGAAAGGGGGTACTGTAGCGGGTCGGTTAATAATTTCAAGAATTTGTTAGTATCTCTCAGTTAAGGTCTTATAGTCTCTAAGCGGACTTAAGGTCTTAAAGGAGAAGGACTTCGTAAAATTGATTTTTCAGAGTCTCTTTACAATTATTTCATCGAATAGATATCGTTTACACGATTCTGAAATATACCCCTTAAATATACGATTTGGACTGCAAAAGGACCGTTTCCACGGTCGCTTTACGCGTTTGCCGCACGGAAACACGGCTAGAGTGGGCGAGAGAGTGTGGGAAATGGAGAGACGCAGAGTTGGCGGCAATTCAAATGGTAATTTCTCCAAATTTCAAGCGCACCTAAATCGGTTCATTTTGATCCAAAATGGGTAAAAGAGGTATTTTTCGGAAACCTGGGAATGAGATCTAGGCTTTTATCACAAAATCAGAAAAAATATTTTTACGCGGTCCTTCCCCTTTAAAACCTTAGGTCGTTACGGTCTTAGGGAAAACCTTGACATCTTAGATTTGGCTGAAACTTTGCAAATAAGATTCCTATGATACCCTGACGTCATCTTGAAACTTTTGGGCCGAGGTCAATTTTGCTTGCCGTGTTACGGTAGGCGACCATTTGGGTACGGTAATTCAATTTAGTTCAAAGTATCAGCATATGCATACCAATCGATTGGAAATTCAATTTCCAGAAACATTGCCAATTACACCAACTGCGGTATCTATTCATGCAAGCAAGTTTTAGCCCAAAAACCGCAAAACTTGTGTTTTTTCAAGTGTTTCTGTGTTTTTTTCGAAAACGTTCACTAACTTACAAAACAGGTGGAATGTTCACCGAAACTAAACTTTTTCTATTGAAAAAAACCGAAAAACTTTGAAAAACATCATTTTGTTGCTTTTGCTTATTTATATCTGCTTATATTCAGATACCGTAGTTTTGGTGATTAACAATGATTTTGGAAATTACATTTACAATCGAATGATGTGCATATATTTTGGATGAAGTTGAAAAAATACCGTACCCAAATGTGAACCTACCGTAACCTGGCACCCAAAAATGACCTACGCCCAAAAGTCTCAGGACGAAAACCGAAGAAAAGCCAAATAAAAAAAGGTAAATATGTGAAATTTTGGTCAAAACTGCTTTGTCCAAAATTTTCTGCACAGGCGGTCGCGTCGCGGTTTTTCATTAGCAATGGGGCGCGTTTACTGTTTATCAGAGAATTACTGATTTAAAGCAACACTTCTAATGTTCCAAACTGCTTCATTACATTCAAAATTCACCTTATTGCTTTTTAAACCTTAACTAAACCCCTGTTTTTAGGAGACACGTCCAGAAGACCTGTCCATCAGCGTCGGCTGTCCCTAAAGTGGAAGGCGTGGGAGTAGAGACCCCTAAAGAACCGAAGAAGCGTGTAACTTCAGCCAAGACCCATGCCCCTGCCCCGGATCCCACTAAAGTTGCAACGGAGATCGCCATTTACTGCCTCCGCCAGGGCCTCAACTTCAGCGAAGTCGAAAATCCCGCTCTCAAACAGCTTCTTCTCTCTTTTTGGTGAGTATTTTTAAGTCTCAGAGGCATAAAACCTTATTTAGTCCTTCAAAAGACGCTTCCCTCCCAAGCGCCCAGGATGTCGAAATGAACGCCAAACTGATGCACATCAATCTGGTTGGCAGGGCTTGTGCCGAGGTACCCCCTCCTTTTTTCCTTTTTGAGCCTCTTTTTTTTTAGGTCCGAGAGCAGATTATCCAAGGCGGCGGCCATCTGATCGTCGATTTCGGCCGTCAGATTCCCAACATTCTCTCAATCTTTTACTCCACGGTGACAGAGAAAAACGGCTCCTGGAGACCCTTCATGACCCCAATTGGCTTCTCCCCCTTCTATGTGGAAAAAGAGGATGCTCACGAGGTAAACCCCAGTTTTGACCTTAAACCCTTAAGGGGAAATACATGAAGGACTTAAAATTACCTTAATGACTTAAAATCACCTAAAATTTAAGGTCTTCCAACAGATCAAAGAAGTATGTATGCTGTTTGGCCTCGCCGGTGAGCTGGTGAAGATGTGTGTCCTTGTGGCTGACGGCTCGCCGGTTGTGAGGAAATGCGCCCTTAGATACATGAAAGATTGTGAGTTTTCTGCTTTTTTTTCTCTTTTTTATAGGTAGTTTTAGATGTTCATTGCGGGTCGACTTCGCTGGATCAGATTGAGAAAACGGCGCTCCAGCCGGACCCAGACACCCATTCCCAATTCAGCCAGGACGAATTGGACTGGTTGATGACTGCAAATGATCTCGTGACTCTGTGTGTGGAACTTTGGAACTCCTCGAGACAGGTATTACATTTTTTTTAGCATTAGAGCACGTTTATAGACCATTGGGCTGAATGATTGGCACTAGAGCACCTTTACTACCCACTTTTCATCAGCCTTTTCCAGATCCGCTCTTTCCTCCCTCTCTACAAGGCCACCCTGCTTTTTCCCTATCAGGCGGTCTCTTGCATTTTATCCGTCTTGACCACCCTGCTGGAAAATCCAACGGCCCTCGAACCTGGCATTCGCACAAAGGTCGAACAGGTCTGGCTCAACCGGCACTACCTTGAAGCAGTCGAGGAGGTCTTCAAAACCCTCAAGGGACCCATCAGCAAACTCCAGGTACCACATTTTTTTCCTTCTGGGTTACTGTAGGATTTAAGGTCACCGGGAAGATGATGCTCCATCGAATTGCCGGCATCTTCAAACAGCTGATTGTCGATCTGGAGAAGCAGTGCAGCAAATCGGAGAATAAGGTATTTTTAACATTTTCTCCTAATTTTACTATTTTTGAATTTAAGGATCTCAAGATTTTCTCCAAATCAGCTTTGGTTGCTGTTCGGGCACGTGCCGAAAATGTCCTTGGGGATATTCACTTTGCCGCTGCTTTTCTCGCCCCGGAGACGAAGGAAATGAAGATTTTTGGAAACGAGGGAAGAGAGAGAGTGCGTTTTCATTTCAATTTTGAAACAAAATTGAAATTTCGAAAAATTGCATTAAAACCAACGACATGCTCCAGGTGACGCCCAATGAGGCTTTGCCGTAATTTGGAGTAGTTCGTTTGATTTTTTGCGCGTTGGAAGTTTCAAAATATCGCATTAAGACCTACTTTTTAGCAAAAATTACTCTTAACCAAAAATGTTATAGAATAGTATGCCGTCATTTGGAGCATCTCGTTGGATTTTATTCGCTTTGCAAAGTTCTAGGCAATTCTAGATAAAAATAAAGATAATTTAGACTTTAAATTCTGGAACTGACTGTTTCCCCTAAAATTGCGACAAAATTGCATTAAAACCAACGACATGCTCCAAATGACGACGTCACAAATGAAATTTGAAGTAATTTTGAGATTACGCTCTAGTTAAGTTTTTGTGGTTTTTGGAAGTTATAGACGTATTCAAAGCCATCGATAACTCAAAATTTGATATGATAACACGCCGTCATTTGGAACAACTCGTTGAAATTTATTCTGTTTTGAGAAATTATGATTAATTAGATTATAGAAAAAAGGATTTTTAGACTTTGAATTATGGAACTTTCTGTTATTACTAAAATTTCGAAAAAAAATTGCATTAAAACCAACATTATCCTCCAAACGACGACGTAAAAATGAAACTTATGCGCAATGTGAAAGTTGCGTTGTTTTATTTGCATTTTGGCTGATTAATTGTTTTGGAGTTTTTTTTACATTAAAACCTACGCGTTTTGGTTGCAAAAGACGACCTCAAACTTCACCAGAAAAACACACTGTAATTTGGCGCATCTCGTTGGAATTTATTCTAATTTTTGGGAAACCCCGAAAAATCATCATTTTTAGGTTACCATTCAAATAAATAAGTTTAATACCCAACGTTTATTTTAAATAAAATTATTAATTTTTAAAAATATTTATAAATTCCCATTTCAGGCCCATAAATATATTGTCTCCCTCCTGCCCGACTGTCCGGAAAGCAGTGCAAAGCGAATGAAACTCGATCTTGGCCAAGAACTCTCGGAGAAACGCGCCTATCTCAACGACACTTTCGAAAAAGACACTCCTATTTTGAAATATTGGTTCAATAGGCAAATCTCCTTTCCCGAATTGAGCCGGGCGGCTCGTCAGGTCTTCGGAGTTGTTTCCACCGACTACGCCGCTAGGAAGATCGCCCCGGTGGCGAAGAAACTCCTCTCCGCCGATTTTAACGATAAGGATCTCGAATGGGTACTGATCACTTATGCCTTACTTGACTGTTAGAATTACCGTGTATTCCTACGAGTATTTGTGATTTTTTGTGAGCAATAAAATATTTATCTATCGTTTAGTTTTTTTTCTTGGGGTCCAGGGTCTAACGGGCTAAACTGTTGGTCGGTCCGTGTCTGTCTTCCAACCAATATTAATCCCATGAAGTACGAACCACACGACCAAGGTTCGATCCCGGTCGGTGCACTTCTTGTTTGTCTAACTCTAAATGAATACAATGATAACTAGAAACAAAATTAAAAGGTTTAAAAATTAATTGAACTATCACACGTTCTTGGCGTTTTGCCAAAAATGAAACGCCGACGTGTATCGGAAAATGCAAACGTAATGCCAATAATTGAAATTTTTAGAGCCTTTACAATATCTCAATCGAATGAAAAAGCATAATACAAATAAAGTTGTATAAATAGTGTATAACTATTTATATTTTTTATTTATATTATGGTTTTTTTTAGAGATTTTATCTAAAATTATCACATAAGTGGTGTTTTGTATTAATTGGTCACCATTTCCTTTCGTTAATTTTGGTTTTTGAATTATAAATACTACCTAAAGGTGAGGGTAACCTAAAATTGTTTAGGCTCCTAAAACGTATTATATTGTCCTTAGAATAGACTTACAAATGGTTTACTAAAAATTAAAGATAGAATGGATCAAAATATCAGTTACGCTACAATTTTTCGCTGAAGTTCAGAGATTGTAGTGTTATTTTGATTAGAAATCCCCCACAATTAATCCATCCTATTATAAATCGCAAATGTTATAACGGCTAATGTTATATTTTTTTAAAGTTTTGAAATAGTTTACAGTACCATCGTAATTTGTAAAAAAAAAACTATATGCATGTTTAGTGGATATTGAGTTTTCATACGTTTAAAAACCAAGTAGCACGACATTTGTATTTGGTGGGCGTTGCCATGGCCCCGCAGACACGTTTTCACCTGGAATCCACCGTATGGAGTTTTATTTTTAGATGCACATTTATTGTACCGGCGATGTGTTCGTATAATCGCCTCACATGGCATTTTATTAATTCCGGATTGTAGGGCAAGGGATTTTGTCTGCTCTTCGATCGCATTTGGAATCTCGCCAAGCGGACTGGAGCCAGTGTCACGCCACAGGACATACTACCCGATCACCAGATGATCAGCAGTGTAAGTTGAGATAGTTGAGAGAGAGAGAGAGAGAGAGAGAGAGAGAGAGAAAGAAAGATTAAAGGGGAAGGACCGCGTAAACATAATTCTTCTGATTTTGCGATAAAACATAGCTCTCGTTCCCAGGATTCCGAAAAACACCTCATTCACCCATTTTGGATAAAAATTAACCGATTTAGGAGAGCTTGAAATTTGGGGAAATTGTCATTTGAATTGCCGCCAACTCTGCGTCTCTCCATTTCCCACACTCTCTCGCCTACTCTGGCCGTGTTTACGTGCGGCAAACGCGTAAAACGGCCGTGTAAACGCGCCCTTTTGCAGTCCAAATCATATAAAAGGGGTGTGTTTCCGAATCGTGGAAACGACATCTATTCGATGAAATAATTGTAAAGAGACTTTGAAAAATCAATTTTTACGAGGTCCTTCCCCTAAATTAAGATAGGTACGAAATAGAGACAATTTAAAAATTGTTAAACGGTAAATTCAGACGCTTCAAACAAATCTTCGGTTCTGTGCGGATGATCTGAAGAACGAGTTGTCGAGGACATCACAAGGTGTCTGTCTGTCATTGGAATCTCTCTCCTACAATGGGAAGGTAAGGAAAACTCGCAAACACGTTGATTTTAACACACACTCACATACACACATACACGCACCCAAACACTCACATATACACATATACACACATACATACACATACAAAATCATACACACATACACTCCCACAATCCCACACTCACACACTCAATCACTCACACGCTCACAAAAAGACACACTGTCATGTTTGAATCCGTGAACATGAACGAAAGAAGAAGAATTTATATACAAAGACATATTGAGAGAGATAGAACAGAAAAGAGCCCTTATCAAAGGAGTTGTCGTTTATATAGTCGATCGGGAGTTGCGTAATGGAGAGGAGATACAGTGTAGCGCACGAGGAGGCATCGTAGAGCGTCGTTGAGCGTCGTAGACCATGACAACACACATACACACAGACAAAGATACACACACTCACCCACTTACACAGTCATACAGTCCCACTCATACATATACACACAAACACATGCGCGCTCACGGTGACACACATACATTCACACACATGCAAACAAAATCAACGAGTGTTTGTTGTTGAAGTTTCTCTAAAAATAACTCTTATATCATTCAAACAACAGAGAGCAGTAGTTGTTTATAGCAACAGTTTTAGGACTACAAAGTGATGCATGGATCTCGAATTAGCCACGACTGGAAATGGCGGAGCAACGTTCTTGGGTACTGTTTAAACGCTCACTGAAACACTGATTAATGTTTTCAGAGTTTTCAAGGCTCGAGAGAATCAATCAATGACGGAGATTGTGAACCACGTGGTGCTTACCTACGAACTAGACAGAAGCCTCTTGCGGGTCACTTACTCTCGCAGTGGTGAAGAGTTTGGAAACATTCGGGCTTTTGTTGATGTAAAGGAGAAATTGAGAGAGGTATATAAATCTTTCTTTTTTTAATTGTACCAAAAAAGGGTTGATTTTTTAACCAAAATTTTTCAAATGTTCATTATCGCATAAGGGTTTGTATGTTTTTCGAAATGTAGTATAGTCGGTACAAATTGCCCGAAGAGAACGACCAGATGTTATTTGGCGGAGGCGCAATGGAATAATTATTTGCGGTAAATACACCTTTTGTGATTGCCGTAGAAATGCCGCAATCACACAAAGTTGAAAGTCCGGCAATTGGAAAAAATAAACCCGAAGTTTTGATCATTATCATATAGGCTAGATAACATTCTGAGACTGTTCGGTCAATTTTGATTTTTTTGGTGTAATTGACTGCGTGGTTACTGAAAACATTTCAGTCGAAAACCCGCAAAAAGTGAAAATTCTCTTTTTTAAACCTTTTTTTGCATTAAAAAAAATGTATTTTAAACCTTTTTTTAAAAGAGATAAACGCGCAAAATTTAAAAAAATGGTGCCCTATCATCCCGAAAACGTCGATTAAAAACTCGCAATTTAAAAAAAATATTGACTTTATTTTTAACATGCTTGTAAATAAACAACAAAAAATGTTAGAAATAAGATCAATATGTTTTTTTAAATAATTTTTTTAAAGGAATCGAAAGTGCTGAATAAAAAAAGATGACTGGAATTGTTGCCTTCATTGAGTAGACATCGTTTCCACGATTCCGAAACATACCCCTTTTATATGATTTGGATTGCAAAAGGGGGGGGGGCGTTTACACGGCCGTTTTACGCGTTTGCCGCATGTAAACACGGCTAGAGTGGGTGAGAGAGTGCGGGAAATGGGGAGACGCAGAGTTGGCGGCAATTCAAATGACAATTTCCCGAAAATTCAAGCGCTCCTAATCGGTTCATTTTGATCCAAAATCGGTAAAAGAGGTATTTTTCGGAATCCTGTGACTAAGATCGAGACTTTATCACAAAAACAGAAAAATTTTTTTTACGCGGTCCTTACCCTTTAAACTGGTAATTTGGAATGGTGCCTGCTTTAGAAAACAACAAATTCTTATGTAATTGAGATTTTGTTTTCAGATTCTCCTGGCTATCCTGAACACTTCGTCAGTTCCGATACTTCCAATGGTCTCTGCTGTGGACAACATAACCCGGGCTCTTTTGGACGCAGACGTCCGTTTGCCTTTTGACTTCCGCCCTGTTCAAGATGACGTCTTCAATTTCCATCACATGCTGACTGATTGGTGTGACAATGTCACCCTTATCGAAGGAATCATCAAAAGCAAATGTCCCCGTAAGATTACTTTTTTAGATTTTAAGAAATTTTTTACTTCAGATTTGCTTCCTCTTTTTAACAACATAGACACATCTGCTTTGAGAGATATCGTTCAATTTTTGGATCCTTTCAAAGAAACGGTGGAATCACTTTTCGAAGAACGACCAAACTTCCACAAAGTGCTGCCCGAGTGGTATGCCCTTATGCATGAATGCCAGTCAATGGACGATGACTCTTCCGTTCTGTTAAGGGATCTTAAACAGGTAAAGACTATTTCAAATACAAAGTAACATTTGATTTCAGAAAGCAGCCGAATTACTTTCACGCGAGAAAGAACGTGTGATTACGGTAGAGCACAGAATAGCTGCTATTCTGAATCCGAGGCTAAACAGAAGGATGTCTCCAATTTGCACAGAGCAAGAAAAGTAACAATTGAATATTAACGTAATAATTACAAAATTTATAGGCAAACTGCTTGTGAGAAAATTAGGTTGCTGAGTGGAATGAGACAGACCAGAGAACCTATTAGCCGAGGGTCCTCTGCAGATGGGGAACCTCACAGGAAGAGAAGAATGTTCTTGGACGCTTTGGAAGATGACACCAGTGGAAACGACGAACTTGAATGTTTCTTGCGATCGCAGTTCCCGGCTCAGCAGACAAAGTAACTTTGAAAAATTAAGACAAACATTCTGTAAGCACACCTGCGACATGGGAAAAATCGAAAGTCATGGATTTTGCTCAAACTTTGTAAAAAACATGTATTTGACCTAAAAACACATTTCTGAAAGTTTTAGGTCAATATCGTTTTTTTTTACCTGGGTTACGGTAGGTCGCCATGGGTTACTGTAATTCAACTCGTATTTGTCCAAATGTGGAGATCTCTGCATCAATCGGTTTCTCTCAATCCATGGACACTTTTGTCTAATAAAATCGTTTGAAAATATGCATGTTGGAGTAAGCTATACTTTTTCGTTTTTTAAGGTTTCTGAGATTTTAATGTACAGTGATCAAAATGGAAGCATTTTCACTACAACCATGAAATCAAGCATAAAAATTGCTAGTAAACCGATGCCTTAGAACTTTGAAAACACCGACCCATAGGGTTCCCACGGCGCGTTAATACGGAATTTCCTGTAACCATACCTTGTGGTGGCCCACCGTAACCCGGGCCCAATATTCGATATTGACCAAAAACTTTCAGAAATGTGTTTTTAGGTCAAGTGAGTGTATTTTACGAAATTTGAGCCAATTATAACGCCTAGCCTTGTTTCGTATAACGCAAAGTGGCACTGTCCTTACAATTAGAGGAGCTGAATTACAGTAACCCATGGCGACCTACCGTAACCCGGGTCAAAAAATCGATATTGACCTAAAATTTTCAGAAATGTGTTTTTTAGGTCAAATACATGTTTTTTACAAAGTTTGAGCAAAATCCATGACTTTCGATTTTTCCCATGTCGCAAGGAGGGGAATACTGCACGACAGTTAGAGAATTCTTGTCTTAAATATCTTCCAATCGATTATTTCAGGGACATGATGACATTCTGGGGAACTGTTGGGCAGGCGCAATTTCCCCAACTCAGCAACTTGGCCAGGAAAATTTTGGCTGTCCCTGCAACTGCACAGAAGACCAACATCGATTATCGCCTTGCCAATGTGGCCCCCGACCAACTTCACACATTCTTGATGCTGCGCTCCATGTTCGAAACCGAACGTGACGAGTAACTGCCATCTGACATACCCCCCCCCCCCATATCGCCCGTACAATTTCACCAGAAACAGGGACATTGATCATTGTTGTATAATTTGTCTGAAATTTCCCCCAGAGTTCTATCTAGTTTTATTTTGAATTGGCTAGGGACGCAACGCGAAAAGTGATCTCCGTTCATATCAGCTATGCATCATTCGTTCGTCGTTCTTTGATGGAGAAGGGCCTTGCAGATTGAATAAATATTTATTTGGCATACGGATCACAGTTTTTACTATTTCTTCGTTTAGAACAGTTCCGGTAGTTTTGAGATAAAAGTGACGCCATTTGTTGATTGCTCAATTGCCTTGCGGAAAACTTCAAAGTCGGTCACTGTGAAGCCCTGAAAAACATTGGCACAATTATTACAGCTGGTACAATTTTTTGTGTTCTTGGTATTTTCTTGGTAAAAACTATCTACCCTTTTGAGAACAATACATGTTCTTGCAGCAGTAGTGTTACCTTTGTCATCATCAGGGTTCAAAAAGATTTAAAGGGGAAGGACCTCGTAAAATTGATTTTTCAAATTCTATTTACAATAGTTTCATTGAATATATGTATGTCAATTCCACGATTCTGAATCAATCCCCTTTTATATGACTTGGACTGCAAAAGGGGCGTTTGCACGGCCGTTTTACGCGTTTGCCGCACGAAAACACGGCTAGAGTGGGCGAGAGAGTGTGGGAAATGGGGAGACGCAGAGTGCAATTCAAATGACAATTTCGGCAATTCAAATGACAATTTCCCAAAATTTCAAGCCCTCCTAAATCGGTTCATTTTTATGCAAAATGGGTGAATGAGGTATTTTTCGGAATCCTTGGAACGAGAGCTATGTTTTTATCGCAAAATCAGAAAAATTATTTTTACGCGGTCCTTCCCCTTTAAAAGATCTAAGCGAAAACATTGAATCATATCTAGAGTGCGTCTGATAGGAAAATTACAATATCGATTTTTTAAACAGTGATTCAAAATAAAGAGGTAAAATATGATTAACAAAAACAATTATTAAGAAAACAAAAAAAACTCACTTTTAGCATCCGTTCACCACAGTCGATCACCACATTTGTGAAAGTAGTAGGACTGCTAAAACTAAAATATATTTCTTGTTTTGGATTTTTTAGTCTCACCGCAATCCGCGCTTTACGTCACTAGCCCACCAAATTTTTGTCCCACACAGTCCCCACATCTTTGTAGTCAGAAAATCACTTTTTGCTTAAACAATTTTTTAAAGTTAAAATACATTGACAAACTTTGTGTCTTGAAGTAAACTGCTTTGATTTCGCGTACATTTAGAAAACGTGACTGCCTCGAGGGGAAGAAATAGTTTTTCAGCTCCAGTTTTCTAGTAGACAACTGAAACTGACGTATGAGCTAATATTGTTACTTGTACTACCTTGTGGTAATCGTCTTCGAAAACTATCGGATCTCCATTGACAAAGCCATCATCTTCTGTTGGTATTTCGTCAAAGTTGGTGAAGCTTGTCATAATATCCGTTGGAAAGGCAATGTGTCGGGGGCGGGATTGATGAAGAAATTATCTGAACAGCGCGGGCGTACCTTTGAGGCAAATTATTATGAATGAGAGAACGTTGCCATGCGACCAAAGATTCCGCCAAGCCCGCATAAAAATAATACAGTTTAATTACGTTTACCTTAAAGGGGAAGGACCTCGTAAAATTGATTTTTCAAAGTATCTTTATTATAGTTTCATTGAGTAGAAATCGTTTCCACGATTCCGAAATATACCCCTTTTATATTATTTGGGCTGCAAAAGGGACGCGTTTACACGGCCATTATACGCGTTTGCCGCACGTAAACACGGCAAGAGTGGGCGAGAGAGTGTGGGAAATGGGGAGACGCAGAGTTGGCGGCAATTCAAATTGTAATTTCCCCAAATTTCAATCGCTCCTAAATCGGTTCATTTTTATGCAAAATGGGTAAAAGAGGTATTTTTCGGAATCCTGGAAATAAGATCTGGACTTTGACTTTTAGCACAAAAACAGAAAAATTATTTTTACGCGGTCCTTCCCCTTTAATTCGAAACGGAGGAAAAAATTGGTCAGTGCAAACTGTGCATGGAAAGTGAGAACAACTTTTTTTTGGCAATTTCTGAGTATTCATGGAAGTAAATTGCAAAAACAAAAACATAAAACTTTACTACAAAACGTATTACAAAAACGTAAACAGCCTAAAATAATGTATCTATTATACGTAGCTGTGCCCAGATTCGAATACTGAAAAGATTTTCTTGGCATCCGGCGTGATTTGCCTCTTGTTGAACTGGCTCTTGGTGCTTTGATGTAAGTCATAGTCACCAACCAGGGAGTCAAGAATACTAAAAAAAACTTACAACGTTGCTAGTTCAAAATAACATACCTAATGCAGTCTTTGTTGGTTTCGGGAAAGCGAAGCCACACCTGCTCAAACTGTGTCAGATCAGGACGACTGAGAACTTTGTGAAGGAGGATTTCAGCTACTTCCTGAAAAAATACCTTAATTACACTGTATGTAAAAAAACTACTTTGTTGTCGGCGTAGAAGGGTCCTAAATACAGACGGTTTTGTTTTTGTTCACGAGTGCAAGCAAGACCAACCACAGTTCCTTTACTGTCAAGGGCAACCTGAAAGCTTTTGAGACTTGAAATTAGTTGGTGAAACCTTTGTCAGCGCATAAACATCCCCAGCCCATTCTTTTAAATAACGAGAACGCTCCCGAGCACAAATTGCACGATCATAAGTAATAAGGGCATCCCAGTTGGCGTCAACCAGGTCCTGCAAGTTTCTATGGTTAGTACCTATAGTTGTTGCGAATCCTAGTTATTGGAAAAATTCTAATTTGTGCCAAAATTAGGATGTCGAAGTTATAATTTCTAACTTCGACATCATAATTTTGGCACGAATTAGCATTTTCCCAAGAACTAGGTTTGGCGAGAGGTATAATTTGTTGTGTTTTTCTTTGTTGTTTTCTCTGTATCTTGAAAATATCCAGGGCCTCATTTATGTATTTGCTAAACTCACCACAATTGTGTAATCCAAACAATCTATGTCACTTCTTGCTTTGATGTTAGTCGTATCCAATTTGGCCTTTAGGTGAAAATACTCCGGATAGAAAGAAAAACCAAACTTTTTGTCATACATGGCAACAGCCGAGGGTACTAAATTTAATATTTTCTTTTTTGCACTTGTCAATACAACCTAGCTTATATGTAAAATTCTTTAAAAAACCAACCTGCATTCAGATTGACATTGAATCCTTTAGTTCTTTCCAGGACCATGTTGAACAACTTTATGCCCAGTCCGATTCCTCTGTACTCCTCCCTTGTGTAAAAGTCTCCAATGTAGTAAAGGTCGTCCGCAGGATTGCCGTTTGCTGCTTTGTCCATGGTTAATCCGATAGAACCCACAGCCTGATCAGTTTCTAACAAATGCTGTTTTTAAATGTTTTTTCAGTGACGCACCATTATCAATTGCTACGTAAAACTCGAAAACGTCATGAGTCTTCGCCCACATTTGCACTTCTTCTTTAGTTCGGTTCCAGTCATCTGTGCGAATAATCTGAAAAGTTACTAAACATTGAATTCAAAAAGTACAACTGACTTTTATTAATACATACTCATTTTTTAAAATTTTAAATTTTAAATTTTAAATTCTACCCTTTAAAATTTCAATAAACCACTGACTTTTTGAAAAAAAGTTGTAATTTTGATATTTTTAATTTTGATATTTTTAAGTGAGTTTTGGTATGGTGCACGTTTCAACAATTTTATTACCACTTACCTCCGAAATGATTTCCTCAGAGTAGCGAATATCCGGATTGACTTCAATTCGAATTGAGTCCAAGACAACCATTTTCTTTAATAGCTTTTAATTTTGAAAACGATAAAAGGAAAGAAAAATAAAAAGGCTAAAATTGGAAAACAAGAAAAAGGACAGACTTGAAGGCTGCGACAGATAGCTTCTATTTAAACGATTCTGCGTCATGTCATCACACGATAAACACCGAAACTATCGCAATGTCTGTGTTAATTAATAACTTGCCTTAATTACTAAAACAGTAAAAACAACTGTAACGGGTAAGTTGCAAAGTGATCAACCACAAATAACAGAAACACGAATGTGTAGAAACACATCTGCGAAGTGCAAATTGATTTTCACAGGACGAAGTTTGATCAATGACCGGTTATCTCACAAATCAAAGAACACGTGCCGGCGGAGATATTAAGTGTAACAGGGAGTGCAAATACACATCACTCTCGGTGCATAATATGAACTGTTTCTCAGCACGAAAAAGCAATAAATTATTTTAAAAAGTGGAAAAAACAAGTTAGGAAATAATCCTATTTTTCTTATTTCTTTGTTGGTAAGTGATTCTCTGTTTTATATTTATTTTCTTTTTGAAATTATATATGGTTACTTTAAATGGCAACATTTTGAGAATTTTTTCTCTAGCCGGCATCCAGGTAAATCAACTCCATGGAACGTTCAATCAGTTTTTGCGTGGCTAGCTGTCACCGGTCGCAGGACCTGCGCGTGGCGCCCTGTATTTAATCGGCCTTCCGGCGTTCGGTCATGCAACCATGAACGGCAGTCTCATTTCCTTCCTTGGCTTTGTTGTCATCTTCGCTTTGGTGCAACATACTCAATCTGCACCAACTGCGCTAGCACTGCAGTCAACAGGATTAGAAGTCTCCACAAGGGTGAAACGTCAAGGAGGAGGGGGCTGTGGCTGTGGCTGCGGATGTGGTTGCGGATGTGGCGGTGGAGGCGGTGGCGGATGTGGTTGCTGCTGCTGCCGTCCTCGCTGCTGCTGCCAACGGTGCTGCACTTGCTGTAGAACTACGTGTTGTACTAGGTACTTTTTGTCGCATCAGTGTCAAGCTATTTTTCAGGTGTTGCACAACCTGCTGCCGTCCCAGATGTTGCGGTTGTGGATGCGGTTGCGGATGCGGTTGCGGCGGAGGTCGCAAGCGGCGTGCCCTCGACCAGCTCAGAAGTCAACTTGCTGAGAAGAAAAACAATTAATTTAATGGAATTATTGTTGTTATGTTTTATTTATATTATCATAAAGTGTCCATTTTTGTTTTAACGTCTGAAGTAGCGGGCTCCATAGCGACTATATCGGCGTTTCTAAAAGAGAAGATATGGGCATGCCCCAGTTAACACATACATGAGTGTCCGGCCCATAAAACGCCATACTGGAGTGCGGAAAAAAGACAGAGACTTTTTCTTTGATAAACTGCAACCTTTATTACAGAGTGTTATCAGTAAAAAAACAATCTAGAGTGTTTTAGGTTGATTGATAGTGGTTTAGCAAACAAACTCGTAAAACTAATAGCTTAATTCTCTTACATGAATTAATTTTTTTAACATTTCACACCAGACAAGTTATATTGGAGAAATGGAAAGACAACAAAATGACGTTTTCTTTGTACTTTGTTCATTGTTCACCAGCTGCCGTAGCGGCGATTGGAGCGAGTCTAAACAAAAATAATTCTATCAATTGGTTTTGTTGTTCTTACGTGGTAAAGGGTGAAGTGACGGCGGTGGAGATTCTTCAAGTGAACCAGCATGTTTGAGTAAAAAATATTTTCTCACCATTTTTTATAGCCTCTCAATTATAAACAACATGTTTTGCCTGATTATCAGATAGCTAATAATAGCAGCCTGCAAACTGTACGAAGTGTTTACATTGGTTGGAAAACAAAAACAACGTTCATGTGTAGTAGTTATAATGAACGCGGTTGCAGTATCCCTATTTTAGATTTAAAGCTACGTTTTCAACATTTGTTGCTCACATTAATGTACGTGTTGATGTTTTCGTTTCAGCGAAAGCGCACCGCCCACCATCGTGGAGGTCAGTTGTCTAAAAAAATTATCAAAGTATTGATGTCTTAAGTCTACAACCCGTCAAACATCGATAATTCAAAACATGCATTTTCATAAATAAAAAATAACAAACAACAGATTGCTAATTAAGAAGTTTCTGAGATTCAGCCAGTTGAATTCTAAGATTGTCAAGGGCACGACGTTTACGTCCACCGCCACAGCCACATCCGCAACCGCAGCCACAACCGCAGCATCTGGGACGACAGCAGGTTGTGCAACACCTAGAAAATAACTTAAATGTATTGCATAAAATTGTACCTGGTGCAACAAGTCGTTCTACAGCAAGTACAGCACCGTTGGCAACAGCAGCGAGGACGGCAGCAGCAGCAGCCACAGCCGCCACCGCCTCCTCCTCCACCACAGCCGCATCCACAGCCACAGCCACACCCGCAGCCCCCTCCTCCTTGACGTTTCACCCTTGACGAGGAGACTTCTAATCCTGTTGGCTGTAGTGCTAGCGCAGTTGGTGCAGATTGAGTATGTTGAACCAAGGCAAAGATGACAACAAAGCCAAGGAAGGAAATGAGACTGCCGTTCATGGTTGGATGACCGAACGCCGAGCCGGTTAAATACTGTGCGCCACGCGCAGGTCCTGCGACCTGTGACAGCTAGCCATGCAAAAAAGTTTGAACGATCTCTGAAGTTGATCTACAGGTGTGCCTAAGCTATACATGTGTTATTTTTAAACTAGTTAGGCGTGGGAATCGCGTGGGGATTGCGTGAACAAGCAAGATAATTGCCACACCACGCAATCGTACATGGATATTTGTGGGGAGACGGTTTTTCGAAAACCAGGAAAATCTTACTTGGGCATCAAATTTACAATTTTCTTAAATTTTAAATAATAAATCACTAATTTAATTTGTTGAATGAAAATTTTAGAATAAAGTTTGACACCAAAAATTTGATTTTTTTTCAACTTCTTCATATCATAATTGTGAGCTTTTCCACAGAAGTTATCTTATCTGTTATCTTTAGCTACCGTTTTTAACTTTTGGTTTTAATTTGCTTACATTTAGTTCCAGATTCTTCTGGTCTTCATTTGTTTCCAATTTGGTCCAGATTGCCGAGGCTTTTGCACTTTTTCACAAACATCGCTTTTTTTCTCGTACGGGTGTCACTTCCCCCAAAAGCGGTGACATGTCCGCGTGGCGCCCTGTATTTAACCGGCTTTCCGGCGTTCGGTCATCCAACCATGAACGGCAGGCTCCTTTCTCTCCTTGGCTTTGCTGTCATCTTCGCCTTGATTCAACATGCCCACCCTGCACCTACTGCGCTAGCTCAACAGTCAACAGGACTTGAAGTTTCATCGTCAAGGGTGAAACGTCAAGGAGGAGGGGGTTGTGGATGTGGTTGCGGGTGTGGTTGCGGCTGTGGTGGAGGAGGCGGTGGCGGCTGTGGATGCTGCTGCTGCTGCCGTCCTCGATGCTGCTGCCAACGGTGCTGCACTTGTTGTAGAACTACTTGTTGCACTAGGTACTTAATTTTCCATTCCCGTCAAGCTACTTTTTAGATGTTGCACAACCTGCTGTCGTCCTAGATGCTGCGGCTGTGGCTGCGGATGTGGTTGCGGCGGAGGAGGCCGCAAGCGCCGCGCCCTCGACAACCTCAGAATTCAACTTGCTGAAACACAGAAGCTCCTTAACTAAACACCGATACTTTCCACTTTATTTATGAATCTATTGATTTTTTTGTTTGGAGTACGTGGAACGGTTTTTGGCTTCGGGACAAACATCAATACCACTGGCCTCCATAGCGGCGGTTCTGCCTCTGCTAAAATCTCACTGAAAACTTAAAAACACTTTACCTGGTAGCCTCCGCGGAGAACAAAACGGCGGTTGAACTTGTTGAGTTTCTGGAGCTGAATGAAGGCCATCTTCAGGATGGGGAATACCTTCGCTCCCTCTTTTAAATGTTTGCCTTATCTGTTGCAATGTGTTTTCTAATGATAACAATGATTCCAAAAATAGCTTAATATAAAAAGTAGTGGTAAACGAATGTGTTTTGACAGGGGTACCCCGGTAAATGGAACGAAGATCGGTTCACAAT
>JAJQXH010000046.1:1730000-1797500 GCA_022343465.1 Oscheius sp. G VE-2021 | reverse complement strand
ATATCAAATTGTCATGAAATTAAATTGTTTTCAGTACAAACTACGATTTATAAAAGTTTAAGGATATCCTACAACGAAAACAATCTAAAGTTGTGCACCATTTGCAAATTGGGAATTTTTAATTTGAATATTGCCCCTTCTACCTTTTTTCCTGATTTGTTTAAGAAAATATTGGGGCCGGCACGTTTCGGCTACCAGTACCACCCAGTCAAAAGTCACCCACGCGACCAGGGTTCGATCCCGCCCGGTGTAATTTCATTTTTTCTCCCTTTAAAAAATATTTTTGGCAGTAAAATTCCATTTCTAAGGATTAAAAAATGATTTATCTGAAAAATCAATTTTAAACTATTTGAATGTGAAAAGTTAAGTGGCCCAACCACATCCGGACCGGTTTTTCTATAATTTTGACCGAATTTTGCGCCTATTTCTGTCATTTTATCGTGATGCACCCCTTGATCTACCATTAAAATTAAAGAAAAAGGTTAAAAATGCGAAATTCACGCCTTTCTTGGCAGAGATTTTATCTCTCAGCTGTTTTATTGAGACGACATGGCGGCTGTTTGTACCGGTTTCGTCATCTTTTCACCCTTTCATCGCTGAAAACTAATTTTATTTCAAAGACTAATTCAAAAATGGCTTTATGCGTAAAAAACACCTTGTTTTATTATATTTACGCCTTTTTTGTATGTAAAAGATTTAAAATCGTCTGGTTTAAATCCGATTGGCCCATTGGTCAGCGAACGTCTACAAATCTGTTTTTACGGTTGAAAAATTATGTTTACCGCCATGTTTTGGAATTTTAAACATCCTGTTTAGAGGCTGAAGTTGGTTCTTTACTTCCTGTTTTTGTTTCCTCGGTCCCGTGGCGAAAACAAAGTGCGGGCATTAGAAAATTGCGCACCCGTTGCATTTTTGCTTTTTTGAAAACCACTTTTAAGAAATTAGGAATTTAAAAATTTTGTATTTTCCCGCCAGAAATCAGCTTCGCCTCAGGGCCCGAGATAAACTACAGTAATTGCGGAAAATTAAAGGACTGTGAGCATGGGTCCTAACGGTGAAGTCGTTTAATTTTAGAGGGAAATTCAAATTTTCAAATTCAACTGCTTGAATTTTCGCTTTAACGTGCTTTATGCGTATTTTAATTGAAAAAACCTTTTTAAAAATTAAAATAAATAAATAAAATCGTCGGGGAACGTATTTTCTAGAATATGTACAGAAAATTCTATCTTTGGTCGCGATTTCAAGGGTTTTAAAATTTAATGAAGTTTTGCTTTAAAATTTTAAAAATAATTATCGATTTTCTTACTTGTTTCCATGAGGAATGTGAATAATCGATACAAAATTGCCACTTTTTAATCCGCCCGGTCGCTGGCGGCCGGTATTATCCGCGAGGGTGGTGTTTTTTCCCCGATTTTTTGCTATTTCCTCTTTAAAATACAGTAAAATAGTATTTTAATTTTAAAATTGATTAAAAGTGTGGTAAATTCGCCCAATTACCAGATCGTGGAGATTAAAGGACTGCGCGAATGGGTCCTGGAACTCAAGGCGTTTAATTTGGAGGGAAATGATATTTTTTAAATTGGCTATTTGAGTTTTGAGCTTACAAAGCCGAAATCTTACAAAATTGTCGATTTCTGTTTCAAATTTTTTATTTTTCTTTAATTTAAGTTAGTAAAAATCAATAAATCGCACGAGAGAATGGTGTTTCCCGAAATAAACCAATTTTTCGCATTTTTAAGAGTTGAATAGCTAAATTTCGTTGTTTTTTGCCAAATCTCCCACTATCTTCACTTTAATTTATATAAATTATTAACAAAAATTGTATTTTTGCTGATTTTTCACAATATTAGGTCTTTTTTGCCGCGTATTTTATATTTTCCCTTTTTTGTACCATTTTCCCTGTGAGTAAACCGAAAAATCGATATTAAATTGTCACTTTTTAATCCGGCCGGTCGGTGACAAGTCAACCCAGCTGTCTCGTCTGTGCGGGTGGTTTTTTTCCCTTTGAATGTTTTTAATCAATTTTTATTACAAAAACTCAGTGACAGACCTTTAATTAGTAGATCCTTTAATTAAGACGTAAATAACCATTAGAATATTGCAATATATCTATATAAATACGATAATTACCTTATTTTTCTTTTAAAAATCGCGAAAAGTCGTCATTTCCTCTATTTTTTCAAGTTGAATGCGGTAAATTGGCTTCATTTCCCTCCATTTCGAGAGAATTCCCCTCGTTATCTCCATTATGAAGGCGGCAATATTCTAATTCAGATGGGCTGCGTCAACAGCACCGACCAGCATGCCAAGGCCAGGTCCAAGCAGATTGATGAACAGGTGAGGAAATAGGGGAAAATGGCTGTTTTAAGGGATTTACATATGAAATGATGGATTTTTAACATACAAAAAACGGGTTTGACGTTTAAAATCGTGATTTTAATGGAAAGAAGTGGGGTTTTTTTCTGAAGAAAACTGTGTTCTTAAGTGGAAAGTAGTAAGAAATTAATGATTTTACATCGACAATTTTGTAGTGTAGTGATTTTTAACGGAAAATTGTGAATTGTACGTGGAAAATTGATTGTGACTTTTAGGTATTTTAAATGTGTAATTGTGATTTTTTAGACCTATTACACACGGGGATCGTCATTTTCAATGGAAAGCAGTGATTTTCATTGAAAAAAATGCACTTTTTACGCATGAAATAGTGATTTTAAATTGAAAATGGTGATTTTTAAATCTTAGAAATCAATTATTGATGCGTGTAAAATTCTGATTTTCCGTCGGGTAATGTTATTTTTGCATAAAAATGTGGAAAAAAAGTGGTTTTTACATAGAAAATAGTGATTTTATAATGGAAAATGGTGTTTTGGCCTAGAAAATACTGATATTTGCGTGTGAAATAGTGATTTTGTTTCATAGTAAATAGCGATTTTAGGCGTTTTAACGTAGAAAATTGTGTTTTGTAGTGGAAATAGTGTATTTACTGGGGAAAGTGGGGTTTTACGTGAGAAATAGTCATTTTTACACAGAATTGTTTTGGATTTTATGCCTTTTTTAACGCGTAATATAGTTATTTTTGCATGTTAATTAGTGACTTTTACGTGTAAAATAGTGATTTATAAGCGGAAAATTGTGATTTTAGAGTGATTTTTATGTAGAAAAATTGATTTTTAATGAAATTTACTTGAATTTTTATAGAGAAAATAGAGTGTTTACATGATAAATGGTGATTTTTATCGGAAAACGTTGTCTTTTTCAGTTGAAACAGGACCAGGAGAGGGCCTCTCGCGAGGTGAAGCTGCTTCTGCTGGGCGCGGGAGAATCCGGCAAGAGTACGATCGTCAAGCAGATGAAGATCATTCACGAGACGGGCTACAGCGACGAGGAGAGGAAACAGTACAGACCAGTCGTATTCAGCAACACCATTCAGGTTACTATATTCTAATTTTTATTGATTTTTAACCTGGACAAATGCGGTTATGTTCGTTGTGGGGCCCATTAGCTTGCAAAAATAATTAAAACATTAAAAATCGATAAGACGGGTGGTCCCTGCCAGCTGGGTGGTAATAAAGACTAAATGACGTCATAATGAAGTGGGTTAGAGACGCAGAGAGAGGAAGAGGGTTAGAGACGCAGAGACAGGAAGAGGGTTAGAGACGCAGAGACAAGAAGAGGGGTAGAGGCGCAGAGACAGGGAGATGGTTAGAGACGCAGAGGTCCCCTAAAATTGGTTTTTGTCCTTATATTCTAATTTTTTATCATTATATTCTAATTTCAGTCGATGATGGCGATTCTTCGCGCGATGGGCAAGCTGAGGATCGAATTCGCCGATTCCTCCAAAATGGAAGACGCCAAGCAGTTCTTCAGCCTCAGCCAGAACAGCGACGAGGTTCTTTCTTTCTCAATTTTCTAATTTCTCTCTTCTTTCCCTCTCTATATTCTAATTTATTTCTCTCAGTATTCAAATTTCCAGGGAGAGCTCCCCCCGGACCTGGCGGCCGTGATGAAGCGATTATGGATGGACCAGGGCGTGCAGGACTGCTACCTTAGGTACGTAAGCCCTTAGTTAAGGCCTTACCTTAAGTTAATTAAGGTCACGAGAGTACCAGCTGAACGATTCGGCGCCCTACTACCTCAACAACCTCGACAAGATCTCCCAGCCGAACTACATTCCCACCCAGGACGACGTTCTGAGGACGAGGGTGAAGACCACCGGAATTGTGGAGACCCACTTCACATACAAAGACCTCCACTTCAAGTGCGTAATTTGCATATAGCACACAATTTGCATAAAACTGGCTTTTTCGGCTATAAAGCGGTCTCAGGATGCCAGAAAAAGCGGAAAGCGGCCTGAAGTTGCCGGTAAAGCGGAAAGTGGCCTGAGGTTGCCATAAAAACGAAAAGCAGCCTGAGGTTGCCAGAAAAAGCGAAAAGCGGCCTGAGGTTGCCAAAAATCGGGCTTCTTTAAGTGATACCTGAAATTTCCTCATTTGCATATTGCACCGCCAAAAAGGTGGTAACTTTATGCTCATCGGCTCTTTTGGATGAGAGGCTCGTTTGCAGTCCGTCGAGCGGTGTCTCAATTTTCGGCTAATCTTGTTTTCCGACGAGATGCATTGCCCTCGTTTGAGACACACACACACATTTACACGTGGGGCTAAAGGGGGAGGGGGCGAATAAAAATTGATTTTTTGTTTTAAAATAGGTGCATTCAATTTTTAAACTGTTTAAAATGCCTTGAGTATGTTTCTAATATTCATATTATTCAATTAGCATTAGACAAACAAGAAGTGCCCCGAGTGGGATCGAACCTAGGTCGTGTGGTTCGTAATTTATGGAACCAATTTTGGGTGACTGATAAATTTGAAAGGTTTTTTTTTATAATTGCGCATTTTTGAATTTCTAAAAAAATATTGTTTATATACGTAGTATTTTTAATGTAAAGTAGTAATTTTTACGTGGAAAATGTTGATTTTTATGTGGTAAATAGTATCTCTTAGGTTTTTGTCACAAAGAAAAGTTCCGATTTTGATTAATTGACGTTTAAATGAATTTTTCTGCAGTGGAAAATGGTTATTTTAACATGGAGAGAGTGATTTTTACAGAGAAATTTTAAAAATATTTTTGTAATGTTTAGCAAATCAAAACTTTTTTTTAGAATAAAAATCCGGATAAACAGACATTTCGTTTAATTGGAAAACCGTAAATTTTCGAATTTATTATTTTTTAATAAATCATATTTTTGCAGAATGTTCGACGTGGGAGGCCAGCGCTCGGAGAGGAAAAAGTGGATCCACTGCTTCGAGGGAGTCACCGCCATCATCTTCTGCGTGGCCCTCAGCGAATACGACATGTTGCTCGCCGAAGACGACGAAATGGTTCGTATTTTCTCTCCTTCATTTGCATATTGCACCTAAATTTCCTTATTTTTTGAGTGTAAAATCACATTGAAGTCACGAAATGGGACACTACCCGGTCTCATTCTCAATTTTCACCCCTAATTTGCATATTGCACCTCCAAAAGAAACTTATTATGCTATTTTAGGCCCAGAAGCCTTCACGTTGAATAAATAGTATAGTTTGAACAATAATTTTTTAAAAAAAACAAAGGCAGTTTTGAACCGTACATGTCAAAAATTGTCTTATATTTGCACCCCTAATTTGCATATAGCACCGCAAAAATCGGAATTTCAGAACAGAATGGTTGAGTCGATGAAGCTGTTCGATTCGATCTGCAATAACAAGTGGTTCACGGAGACGTCGATCATCCTCTTCCTCAACAAGAAGGACCTCTTCGAGGAGAAAATCAAACGCTCTCCCCTCACCATCTGCTTCCCCGAATACACGGGTATATTCTAATTTTTATTTTTATTATTTTCAGGGTGGAAAGGAGAAGAAAAAGCGGCCTGAGGCTAGCAGAAAAGCGGAAAGCGGCCTTAGGTTGCCGGAAAAGCGGAAGGCGGCCTAAGGCTGGCAAAAAAAGCGGAATGCGGCCCGAGGTTGCCGGAAAAGCGGAAAGCGGCGACTTTTCTTTAATTTTTTTGGGCCGATTTATTTTTAATATTTGAATTTAGGACCGAACAGCTATGACGAGGCTGCGACCTACATTCAGTTGCAGTTCGAGAATATGAACAAGAGGAAGGACGGCCACAAGGTGAGGGAGGCCGACAGACAGGTACGTCAGAGACGCAGAGGATGGGTTTCATGGCTTTATGCTAATTTCTTATCGGTTTTTTTTGGATTTTAATGGTTCGGAAGGTTCCGCAGCGATTTTCACGAGTTTGGCTACCTATTTATGGATGTTGGGTGAATTTTTGATAATCTGGGAAGGTTTTAAGTGAAAATCGCACCGACGGGGATCGAACTGGGGTCGTTTTTGCGGCGATTTGGGTGGTTGCTTGTTTTTTCGGCTGTGGTTTGTAATGGCGTTGGTGGTTGCAGGGTGGAAGCAAGCGAAAGAGGAAGCAGGCCGAGCTGTCGAGTCAGTCTGAGATTCAGGTATGCGTTGGAATTCGGCGCTAAAGTTAGGGAGGGAGAGGTAGAAAAGCAGACGACCAGAGGGGTAGAGACGCAGACATATAGTCGGGTAGAGACGCAGACTCCCGGATGGTTAGATTGTCAGAAGGGTGGAAACAGGCGGCCATGGGGTTAGAGACGCACAGACGGAGATGGTTAGAAACGCAGAGAAAGGAAATGTTAGAGACGCAGAGACAGGGAGATGGTTAGAGACGCAGAGACAAGGAGAGGGTTATAGACGCAGAGACAGGAATAGGGTTTGAGACGGGTAGAAGGGTAGAATCAGACGGACAGGAGGTTAGAGACGCAGGTGTTTAGAGGAAGTATTCGTGCAGGCGGCGAGAGATTTAGAAGAGGTGGAGACGCAGATAGGGAAAGGGGTAGAGACGCAGACATCTATGAATGGAAAGAGATGCAGAAAATATGAGAAAAAGGAGGTTAGAGACGCAGAGTTCAAATTAAACCCCGTTTTTCCATTATTAACGTTGTAGCTTCAGGAGATCTACACGCACTTCACCTGCGCCACCGACACGAACAACATTCGCTTCGTGTTCGACGCCGTGACGGATATCATCGTCCGAGAGAACCTTAGGCAATGCGGATTATTCTAGTAATGGTGGGTAGGGAGAGAGAAAGAGAGTTTGAGCGGCCTTTGGTTTCCAGTTTCCATCGAGCGGCCTTTAATTGCCAAAAAAATCAGGTCAAGCGGCCTTAGGATGTCAAAAAGTTGCCTTAACTTGTCAAAAAGCTGTTGTTAATTGTTGAAAAAAGCGGCATTTGGTTGCCAAAAAGGCCCTTTTTTGTTTTTGAAAAAGCCGTTCAAGCGGCCTATTATTGCCAAAAAGCGGCTTTTATTTGTCAAAAATCAGTTCAAGCGGCCTATGGTTACCAAAGAGCGACTTTTAATAGTCAAGTTAAAAAGCGGTCCATGCGGCCTGTGGTTACCAAAAGCGGCGCATGCAGGTTTTATTTGCTGAAAAGCGGCCTATTTTTGCCAATAAGCGGTCTATTGCCAAAAAAGCGTTCCGAACGGCCTTTGGTTGGTTGTCAAACATTTGCCCAAGCTTGCCTAGATTTTATATGCCAAAAAAGGTCAAGCGGCCTATGATTGCCAAAAAGCGGCGCAAACGGCCTTTATTTGCCAAAAAGCGGACAAAGCGGTCTTTGGTTGCCAGAAAGCTGCTTTTAATTACCAAAAGACCATTCAAACGGCCTCTGGCTGCCTTTAAGCGGCATATTCTAGCCAAAAAAAAACGGCCCCTATTTTCCAAAGGCGGCCTATTGTTACCAAAAGCGGTCGCGGTCATTGGTTACCAAAAACAAATCAGTTGAAGCGGCCTATGGTTACCAAAAAAAGCGACCTATGGCTGCCAAAAAGCGGTAATAATTTTTCAAAAACGGTCCAAGCGGCCTTTGGCTGCCAAAAAGCCGCTTTTAATTGAGAGAGAGAGAAGAAAATACACAAAACCCTGGATTTCAGGTGTCTCCTTGGGTACTTGGCCTTCTCCTCGACATATGCAAATCACCGCGTCCCCGCTCTCTCCCTCGGTGATCCCTCCCTGCCTTGCTTCTGCGGTTGCTGTCTGGCCTTCAGTCGTCTAGCCACTTGCTATTTATTCCCTCCCCTCTTCTTATTTATTCCCCCTATATTCTAATTTGGCGAGCATAATCCCGCCTCTTTTATATGGCCCTCGTTTGTCAGGAGAGTTCCTCTCTTTCGTTAGCCCTCGCACCGACTGCTACGTGTCACAAGAACTCTCGCGGGCCGCGATTTCTCTCACTCCCGTTCCTAGGATGTACTCTGTATTTTGTTATGTTCAAAGTAGCCATTCGTACGCATACATAAACATCGAATCGTCATTTGCATTTCGGGTGGGTATACTGTGTTCGAGGACATGGAGAATGGGCATGAAAGCAGAAGGTGGGCCAGAAGACCCGAAGATTTGAATACAGCGTGGCAAAAACAACTGCTCGAAAAGCGGCCTATGGGTGGCAAAAGCGGTCCGAGCGGCTTTAAATTGCAAAAAACGGTTCAAACGGCTTTTAATTGCCGAAATGCGGCCTATGGTTTTCAAAAAGTGTATTCCATTGCCAAAAAGTACTACCTTTGCTTGTCAGAAAAGCGGCCTAGGGTTTCAAAGGGCGGCTTTCAATAGCCACAAAGCGGTCCAGGCGGCATGTGCTTGCCTCGAAAGCGGTCTTTACTTGTCAAAAAGCGGCCTATTCTTGCCACAAAGACGCTTGTCAAAAAGGATTCAAGAAGCGTTTGAAGGGCTTCTGACTGGCGTAAGCCTCAAAAAGTGGTCCAAACGGCCTGTGGTTGTTAAAAGGCGGTTTTCAATTGCCAAAAGCGGCCGTGTGTCAAAAAGCGGTCCAATCTGCCATTTGTTGCCAACAATACGGTTTAAGCGGCATGTGGATGTCGAAAAGCGGCATATGGCTGGCAAAAAGCGACCTATGGCTGTCAAAAAGCGGCCTATGACTTTCGAAAGCGGCCTTTGCTTGCCACAGAGCGGTCCAATCTTACCAAGAAGCGGCCTTTGTTTACCAAAAAGCGGCCCAAGCGGAATATTTTCTGTATTTTCTTGTGTTCAAAGTAGCCATTCTTGGAAAAATTCTAATTTGTGCCAAAATTATGATGTCGAAGTTAGAAATTCTAACTTCGAAATCATAATTTTGGCACAAATTAGAATTTTTCCGAGAACTAGGATTGGCAACAACTATACAGCGGTATTTGGTTGCCAAAAAGCAGGTCAGGCGGCCTTTGGTTTATTCTCCGATTTCTTCTAGAAATCTACTTGATTTTGATCCATTGATCCATTTAAAATCAAGATTTCAGACCTGATCGAGACAATTCGAACCCCAGAATTTACACGAACCGTTCCCGATCTCGTCTTTCGATAAGAGTGCGATCCTGATCCTGCATATCCATCGCAATCTACTATCTAGCCTGGTCGAAAATATGACGATTTCCCGTCCTGCATACACCTCCTTCTAAATAAAAAACGAACCAAGTATACTTTTACTCGAATTATTTTAAAAATGTAAATTTGCCTACAGTAATCCTCTCAAATAGATTGTTTGACTATCAAAACAGTTGTGGTCAACAGTAGGTCGTACGATTACCATAACCATTAAGTGGAAACTGCATTTTTCACCTGGTCAGTGCACCAAATTCCAAAAAGTTTTGTAAAATTTTGTACTTTTCAATCACACCCGCAATTCCTTTAGAGTTATTTTTTCACTTATTTTTTTTAACATTTTTAAATTTTTAAAAATTTATATTCTCATTTCAGGTATGAAAGTCCAAATGAGATATGATGTACTTTTCTTCCCTTTGATGGTTTGTTAGTCTATTTTACTAGTTAAATTAAATTTTTAGTTCACTGTCACCTTCATTGGAATAATTTCGCTGACAAAACCAAATTTAAAAAGTGACTCTGGGTACCAGGAAAACACTGCAAAAGTAAAAGAAAGGACAATTTTCGTGAACACCTTTTCTTTTCCTCTAGGATTGCATCAGGAATACCTGGATCAATTAGGTTGGTTTAAGTATGTATGTATCTGTGAATGTGTTTATGTGTGAATGTGTGTATGTGTGTTTCGTAAAAGTGAATGTGTGAGAGTGTATGTGTGTCTGTGTTTGTGTAAGCACGTATCTGTGTGAGCATGTGTGTAGATGTGTGTGTGGGGGGGGGACACGTGTCTCTGTGTGATTATTTGCGTTAGTGTGTGTATGTGTGAGTGTGAGGCAATGTATCAGACCACCTAATGGAACAATCAATATTAAATTTTTGAGGTATAAATATCATAGGCTATTGACACCACCCCCAATCGAATCGGTTTTTTGTTGCAAAATTCTGGCACGAAGACCCAATAAAACAACCAATATTGTATTATTTGAGGTATATTTCTC
The DNA here is from genome assembly GCA_022343465.1 of Oscheius sp. G VE-2021. NCBI lineage: Eukaryota > Metazoa > Nematoda > Chromadorea > Rhabditida > Rhabditidae > Oscheius > Oscheius sp. G VE-2021. Next base: position 1,787,068 of record JAJQXH010000046.1, on the reverse strand, counting down.
AGTAAAGGTACTGTTATGAAATATGGATAATTTGACGCGGCGCGCCATATACAGCAACCAGCGCGGCGGGTACTGTATCTTCGTTTAAAATCGATATTCAATGGGCATATCGTATATTGCAAATTAATTTTAGATCAATGTGCCAACAACAATTTCTAACACAGGAATCCAGCTGATCCCAAACTATTCAAATTTTTACTTTTTAATAATTAAAAAAAATTATACGGAACAACACATCCGCGGTTTTTTTCTCAACAAAATTAAACCTTAAAATCAATAATTTAAGGAACCGCTGTTATCTTTAGTAGACAAAAACTCCAAAAAAAGTGACGTTTTCAAGTTTGTTTTTTTTTCTTTTGGGTGAGTTTTGGCGTTTGATCCCTCGGTGCCCTTCTGTGTTTTCCCTCTTTTCCAGTCGATCGTCTTATATTCGGATTTTTTGATTGCACTCATTTCATTTTTCAACTGAAAATCTGAAAATTTCATCAACCCAAATTTAAATGTTTTGTTTTTTGTAAAAAGTATTTCAGGTATGAAAGTTCAGATGAGATATGATGTAGTTTTCTTGTCTTTGTTGGTTTGCAAGCCTATTTTCAAATTTCAATTAGGCATTCAGTTCACTCTAACCTTTCTTGGAATCATTATACTGACAAAACCAAACACAAGAATTTATGGTTTTTACGAGGAGAAAACAGAAAAAGACAAAACCAAATTTGCGAGCAACTTTTCTTTTCCTCTAGGATTGCATCAAGACTATCTGACTCAATTAGTTTAGATTGAGGTGCTAATGTGTGTGTGCGCGTGTGTTCATGTGTACATGTGTGCATGTGAGCGTGGGTATGTGTTTCTGTGTCTGTCTGTCTGTGACGTGTATGTGTTATGTGCGAGTGTGTATGCGTCTTTTTAAGTGTACGCATGTGTGTGTGTGTTCAGGCGCTGGCGTCTGTGTCTGTGTGAGCATGTGTGTATGATTATCATTGAGTAAAAGAACGTGATCATGTGTGTGCGTGTGTGTTGATTATTGCTTGAGTTTTTCAGGCCTTCTCTACGTTCCGAACCCAGTCGATCTCTCAAAAGGCCTCCCTGAAATCACTTTTGTGTCAGCCACTTCAGATAACCACATGTCTGAAGCAAGAAGGCTCGTATCAGACGTTCACAAGGCTTTCCCTGGAAAGATTCTCATTATGTACGATATGGGCCTTTCTCAAGATAACAGAGAGTGGTTAACTGTGAGTTTTTGCTTTTTTGCTTAACTTGCCTGACATCTTTTCGGGCCTCTGTGTGCTACCGTATACCAGATTCTCGTAAATCTTTTATCGGGAGAATCGTTTCATGACTATTAATACACAAAAATAGAAAAGAAAAACAAAAAGCAAAAGGGTTAACAGATGGAGGAATCGAACCTGCGACCTCCAGATTATAAAGCGAGGCACTTGGCGCTGCGCCACTGTGGCACTCTGAATTCCACTGTCCGCTGCCTTATAAGGCGAAGCACGCCGCTGCCGCTGAAACCCAACGGGAAAAATCGATAAATAATCGAATAACAGACAGCAAATTAAGTAAATTTTAACTATTTAAAGTTTAATCCTTTTTCAGAACGTCTGCAACGTAAAACTTCGTCAATTCAACTTCACCGCCTACCCTGACTACGTCCAAAATCTGATGGAATACCGATGGAAACCAATCATTGTGGCGGTTTTTAAATTAAAAAATTGAATTGAAATTGAAATTTCAGGAGGCTTTGAAATCCTTCGAGGCAGTTTTCTGGATGGATTCGTCCACCACATTTATTCCAGAACATTTAGATGAATTCTTTGAGAAATTGGGAAATCTGACGGTTGTTTCCCCTGAAAGACCTCAGATTTACCTGCCTACTGTGACAATTCACAGTACTTATGCTGTCACTCATCCAAGTAATTGTTCTTTTTTTAACTGTAAAGTTTAGAAATTTAGAAATGTACAACTTTTTGCCGGCTTTCGACGATTACACGTTGAAGGAGAGGCTTCAATTTGGAGCGAACTCATTTATCGCCTTTAGAACGAAAAAGACGATTGATTTAGCTATGAAGTGGTTGGTTTTTGAAGGATATACACATGTACACGTTCAGAAACACGCGTAGACACGTGCACACATGCACACATTTACGCACACACAGACACATTTGCACACATTCACAGACACGCATACACAAAGATTCACACTTATAAACAAATTCACTCACTCACTCACATACATGCTGTGCTCACATACACACGTACACTGACTGACTCTCACGAATACAAACACACGTGCACTCACTCACACGCGCTCACACTCATATTTACTGTGCATATCATACTTACACATGCAATGACACACATTCCCATTCGCGGTCTCACATTCACACACGCGCGCACACGCACATATGTGCACACGCGTGCACGCCCATATTCACACTCACAACCACGTTTACACACTCTCACGAATACAAAACACACGTTCACATGTGCATCTTTACTGTGATTCATTCACATTCACACATTCATTCTCTCTCTCACGCACACACACACATTAGAGCATACACACGTATACACACATTCACGTTCACGATCTTCCACTTACACACAAACACACATTCAAGCTAACACATAGACACATTAATCCAGTCGGAAACCTATTCTAACCGTTTTTAGGTGGGTCCTTTGCGCCCTAGAAAAGGAATGTATGGCTCCAGAGGGCCACAAACAGGAATGTAAATTTGAAAGTGGTGATCGTCAGAACACGTACGCTGGTTGTCACAGGTAAATTGGCACAGTGCCAAAAACAATAGTTTTCTTTCAGATATGATCAAACCGCCCTGAATTTGATTTTAGCTCCGTACGAGGAGTCATTCCTTGGTCCATGGGCCGAAGAAGCAATTGATCTCAATAGGGATGGGTTAGACGCTAATGTTACTGTTTGTTAATGAATTGATTTGTTAAAGAGTTTATTATATTGATTGTAAATATAAAGAGAGAGAGAGATTCGTTTTGCAATAAAACCGACCATAAAAACAAAAAGCAAAAATATTGTAGCCCTGGGGGGTCGAACCAGTGACCTTCATCTTATGAAGCGAGGCGCTTGGCGTTACACCGCCGACACACATCTGTCTAGTCTTCCCGCTGGCTTATAAGACGAGGCGCGCCGCTGCCGCAGAAACGCGGCGGAGAAAATCAATAAATGCTCAAATATTTGATCAATTTTGATTAATTTTGAACTTTACCAGGGTCATTGCCCTATCGAATACACGACAGTTCACTTTTAAAATATTTTAAAATTTATTGATATGGACAACTTTTTTTTGTAGAGAATTCAATTATCAATAAAACAAATTACAAATCAAGAATTTCACCTTTGCACTGATACCTTAGAAGACAAAAACCCCAAAAACAAGTGACGTTTTAATCCCAGGTGTCTTTTATATTTTGGTTTTTTGGTGTTTTATCACTCGGCACTTTTTCCCGTCTGCGTTTTTCTCTCTTTTTTCTTTTCAGTGATTTAAAAAAAAATAATGTTGCATCCATCTCATTTTTTTAGTGAAAATACTTTTTAACATATTTCAATAAAATTTTATTATTTTTAAATGCCTTTAGAGGGAACGTCCTCGCAAATTTTTTTAAAAGTTTCTTTACAAATGTTTGATTGAATAGATGCCGTTTCCACGATTCTGAAACATACCCCTTTTATATCATTTCGACTGCAAAAGGGGCGCGTTTACACGACCGAGTATTGCAATTGCCGCACGTAAACACGGCTAGAGTGGGCGAGAGAGTGGGAAATGGAGAGACGCAGAGTTGGCGGGAATTCAATTTGTAATTTCCCCAAAATTTCAAGCGCTCCCAAATCGGTTCATTTTGATCCAAAATGGGTAAAAGAGGTATTTTTCGGAATCTTCAAACATTTTTCATTTTTTTAATATTTTTAAATATCCTTTAAAATACAAAACACCTTTAATAATTTATTTCAGGTATGAAAGTTCACATGAGATATGGCGTACTTTTCTTCACTTTGTTGGTTTGTTAGCCTATTTTTAAAATGTGAATTCCGTTTTAGGTTACAATAATCCTTATTGGAATGATTACTATCACCAAACCGGAAACAAAAAAAGACAGAATGATTTTTGTGAGAAAATTTTCATTTCTTCTAGGATTACTTCAAAAATGCCTGGATGAATTAGGTTGAGCTAAGAAAGAGTTGTGTGTGTGTGTGTGTGTGTGTGTGTGTGTGTGTGTGTGTGTGTGTGTGTGTGTGTGTGTGATTTTACCTTTTCAGGTCTCCTCAACGTTCCCAACCCCGTCGATCTCTCAAAAGGCCTGCCAGAAATCACATTTGTGTCAGCCACTTCAGACAACCACATGCCTGAAGCAAGAAGGCTCGTTTCAGAAGTTCATAAAGTTTTTCCTAGAAAAATAATCATAATATACGATTTGGGTCTTTCTGAAGCCAACACAAAGTGGTTCACCGTAAGTTTTCACTTGCCTCACATCTTTTTTGGGCCTCGGCGGGCTAGTTACCGATTGTGTTTTAGTATTTATTCAGAAAGGTTGTTGCAAGACCATTAATACACAAAAAACAGACAAGAAAAACAAAAAGCAAAAAGGTTAACAGCTGTAGGGGTCGAACCTGTGACCTCCAGGTTATGAAGCGCCACCTTGGCAGTCTACAGTGCCCTGTACGCTGCCTTATAAGGCGAGACACATCGCTGCCGCTGAAACCCAACAGGGAAAATCTATAAATCTGACATAATGTCAAGCAAATTTTAACTATTTAAAGTTAAATCCTTTTTTTCAGGACGTCTGTAACGTAAAACTTCGCCAGTTCAACTTCACCGCCTACCCTGACTATGTCCAAAATCTGATGGAATACCGATGGAAACCAATCATTGTGGCGGTTTTTAATTTTAAAAATTGAATTGAAATTGAAATTTCAGGAGGCTTTGAAGTCCTTCGAGGCAGTCTTTTGGATGGATTCTTCGACCACATTTATTCCAGAACATTTAGATGAATTCTTCGAGAAATTGGGAAATCTAACGGTTGTTTCCCCTGAAAGACCTCAGATTTACTTGCCTACTGTGACAATTCACAGTACTTATGCTGTCACTCATCCAAGTATTTTTGCTATTTAAAGTTTTAAATTTAATTTTTTTAGAAATGTACAAATATCTACCAGCTTTTGATGATTACACGCTGAAGGAGAGGCCTCAGTATGGGGCAAATTCGTTTATCGCTTTCAGAACGAAAAATACGATTGATTTAGCTATGAAGTGGTTGGTTTTTAAAAGTTGTGTACACACATGCACACGCACACACATACGCACGTGCATTTCGACACACATACACAATTTACATTCACATTCAAACTTACAAACAAATTCACACCCACACTGTCACACTCATGCACACGAATACACACGCACACACTCACTGACTCTCAAACAGGAGCACATACTTACTCACGCATAGACACTTTCACAATCACGGTCTCACACTCACATTCACACACACACACACACACACACACACACACACACACACGCACACACACACACACACACACACACATTCTTTCTCTTTCACGCATTCGTACACACATTTGAGCATACAAACATATGACCACATATTCATAAGACACGCAAACACACACTCATGCAAACATACACAAACGCACACACTCACGCTCATACGTCACTTTCAGGTGGGTCCTTTGCGCCCTCGAAAAGGAATGCATGGCTCCAGAGGGCCACAAACAGGAATGTAATTTTGAAAATACTGATCATCAGACGACGTACGTCGGTTGCCATAGGTTAAATAAATAAAACAAAATGTAACATTTTCTTTTAGATATGATCAGACTGCTCTGAATTTGATCTTGGCTCCGTACGAGGAGTCCTTCCTTGGTCCATGGGCAGAAGAAGCAATGGATATGAACAGAGATGGGGCAGTCGCAAAAGCAACTGTTTGTTAAAGTGTTAAGGTCATTTTTATAAAGCTTCTCTCTCTCTTTCCCTCCTTCTCTCTCTCTCTCTCTCTCTCTTTTTTTTTTCTCCCCCCCCTCTCTTTCTCTTCCACTTTCTCTCCCCTCTCTCTCTCTCTCTCTCTCTCTCTCTCTCTCTCTCCCTCCCCCTCTCTCTCTAAAATAGCTATTTCCCTTTATTTTCCTCCCTTCTCAGGCATATGGGTAGTAGAGTGACTCATCTTGACAGTGCGTCCTGTGTGATGAGCTTCGGTGGTGTGTTCATGTGATTCTTTCTTTCCTTTACCTTCTTTTCCTTCTTCGGCAGCTAAATGGCTGTTAGTTTTTTTTAATGAAAATGCCTTACAAGCGCCCGAATGGTCCTTTCCTCCATGATGGGTGGTGTGGTGAGGGTGACCGGTTGTCATCTCATCTGAATTGAAGGTCTCTGTCTCTGTCTGTCTCTCTCTCTCTCTCTCTCCCTCCCTCCCTCTCTCTCTCTCTCTCTCTCTCTCTCTCTCTCTCTCAACAAACGTTCTATTCCGTAGATTGAAGCTACGAAGAGAAAAACGAGAAGTACCAGAAAAAGACGCATCTTGGTTATTTAACATCATCATATCCTGCTTAGGCGGATAGTTTATGATGTTCCTGATACTATTATTATTTGTGATCTAGATGTTTCACCTATGCAAATAAGATAACGACCACGTCTGGAACCATGTTATGGGGTCAAAATGTAAAAGACTAAAAACTAACCACGACAGACACAAACAGCGATCAAAGATAGAAAGAGACAGACATACAGAGAGAGAGAGAGAGAGAGAGAGAGAGAGAGGCAGAGAGAGAAAGCCAGACAGCCAGACAGAGACAGAAACTGCCGACCCCGCGTTCCCGATCCGCGCGTTCCTCCGGCAGCCGGTGTTTCCCTCTTGTTTGCCGTCTTCCCCGAGGCGTGGACCGCCGAGTGTAAAGTCGCCCAAGCCGCCTCCACCTCATATCCGCCCCGGCTCCCGTCGACTCACTCCCTTTCGAAATTCGGCTCTGGATCTCTCCCACACGTCACTTTTGTTAAGAAACCATAGGCTATATAACCCCGAAGCTGTAGATTCTAAAGTCTTTATGTCCACTTCAACATCCACCGATAACCTCTCATTTTCTTAACGTTTCTTTTTCAGATAGAGCAGATTAAGCAATGATCTTTAAGTTTAGGTTCTATGAAAAAAGATTTTTAATTCAACTGCGGACCCTTAGGTTAGCCTAGGGTTGTAGACAGTTGTCACCTATCAAAACAAGATCCTTGTTGATAATTTTTCGTTTAAATTTGACTTAAACACTAAAAAATAAATGTATAAGTACCTTCTTTTTAGAAGGTGAAATTTAGTAACAGTTGCAGCGCGAGAGAAAGATCCAGTTGTCGTGCCATGTCAGGTGCAAATAGTTCTCCGACGCGGGTGCAATTTGAGTGGGCGGTAAAATAAATCTTCTCCGCCGGATTTATGTCGCTAAACTCAGGACATGGTAACCGTAAAGATCACGAATTTGCATTGTTTATATCCTAGATCACCGAGGAACTAGAAAGACGAATTCGGCCATTTAGAGTTTTCAATAAGACAGTTGCATGTTTCAAAAAGTTAAAGTCACATAAGGTGCTTTAGTTTTTTTTCTATTTTTCTGTTCAGTCAAGAATCAATAAAGTAGAAAAATACATTTTTCGAACTCGGCTCCAAGGCAATGAATCAATGAGCACCCATTTTAAACTTTGACGCGCGAGATGGGGATCACTGCAGTCGATCCTCGGCTTACGACCCCTGGTCTCTCTCTCTCTTAAAATCTCAATCTCTCAATCTCTCAATCTCTCAATCTCTCTCTCTCTCTCTCTCTCTCTCTCTCTTCCTTTCTCTCTCTCTCTCTCTCTTAAAATCTCTCTCTCTCTCTTTCTATTAAAATCTCTCTCTCTCTTTCTCTTAAAATCTCTGTCTCTCTCTCTTAAAATCTCTCTCTCTCTCTCTCTTAAAATCTCTCTCTCTCTCTCTCTCTCTCTCTCTCTCTCTCTTAAAATCTCTCTCTCTCTCTCTCACTCACTCAATTTCTCTCTCTCTCTCACACACAGTCTCGCTCTCTCTAACTCAATTTCTCTCTCTCTCTAAATCTCTAAATCTCTAAATTTCTCTCTCTAAATCTTTCTCAAAATCTCTCAAAATCTCTCTCTCAACGATATTTCTTTCCCTATAACTTTCTATCTATATTTCCAACCATTTTTTAACTGTCTTTCTTTCTCTCTGTTACCATTTGTTTTTCAAACTTGTCTCTCTCTCTCACTCTAACTTCTCAGTGTCAACACATTGTCCAATTTGTGTTCCATAGAGAGAAATAGAGAGAGAAACATTTTACCACGGGAAGAAGAGTTTTCCCCACTATTTCCTTTCTCATTTTTTATATTATCTTTTTTCCCTTTTGTAACTGTCATAAAGCATTTATTTATATTCCAGCAAAACTTCAAAATGGCCGAGGAAGAGGACCCATACGCGATCTCCTCCGACTCTGAAGACGAGGGCTCTCGCAAGCCTCCCCCGAAGATCCAAATCGAGGGCCGCCAGAACGCCGACATCAACCAACTGGTAAGCGTCATCCGTTGTTTTTCCGCCATTTCGAAATCAAAACACTTTTCGCAATCGGCTAGCAGCTGTTACGATACAACCTCGTAAACGTTCGCGACCCCCGGCTGGCAGCTGTTGCGCGGGGTTATCCGGTCCTCAAGGGAATGTAATGTACACAGAGGGGTCACTCAAGGGTACTCATCGATTAGATAATTACGAAATGGGCCTTTAAAAGGAAAGGACCTTGTAAAATTGATTTTTCAACGTTTCTTTATAATTGTTTCATTGAATAGATATCGATTCCACGATTCTGAAACACACCCCTTTTATATGATTTGGACTGCAAAAGGGGCGGGTTTACACGGCCGAGTCTTGCAATAGCCGCACGGAAATAAGGCGGGCGAGAGAGTGTGAGAAATGGAGAGACGCAGAGTTGGCGGCCATTCAAACTACAATTTACCCAAAATTTCAAGCGCCCATAAATCGATTCATTTTGATCCAAAATGGGTAAAAGAGGTATTTTTTCGGAATCCTGGGAATGAGATCTAGGATTTTATCGCAAAATCAGAAAAAATTATTTTTAAGCGGACCTCATCGTTTAAAGGTGAATATTGCATTTAATTGTTTAAATAAAATTCAGTACTGAATTAAATTTCAGAAATCGGCAATCGTCCAGGTAAGGCACATCACTCCAAGTGCACCTTCAAATTGCATGCCTCTCTCAATCCCCCCGCTTTCACTGTTCTTTTCAAAGTTTTCAGGAAACTTCTAGAAAACACAATTTCTAGAATACAAGTAATCACAAAATTTCTGGCACGCTTTCTTTCTATAATTTATTGTTTTTCTTTTATTGTTGATCTATTTTCAGAAAACCGCCTTGACTGAGAACAAAGAGGTGGTGAAGGATGAGGCGATGAAGGAGGAACTGGAGCAGCTGAAACAGGCTAAGGATACGAAGAAGATGAAGGCGGTGAGTGAGGGAATCACACGGACACGTGTACACGTCCACACGTGTAGTGAAACAAAACAACACGTTCACATGACGTAGTTCTGACGTGCACACTTAATCACGCAGACACGCGCGTACACATATTCACACGCAAACACACTCACCTGCAATCACACACACATAATGATAAAAAAAACTCGTTCACAGGCAAGCATACTCACATGACGCGTGTTAACATACATGCATACACTTATACACACGCACACACGTACACACATACATAAACATAAACAAACTTCATCTAACCTCACTTCCCCCACTCTGAATTTATCTTCAGAAAAATGGCTTCTATTTCTTTCCTTGCTGTAATATTGTGTTACGGCCCAATGAGTCAACCCCTCTCCCCGCCGTCAACATTATAAAACGGCAGATTGCGTGCTTCTGGAGAATTTTAGTCACGGTCTTGGTGGCGAAATCTTAATTTTTCGTTCTTTTTCTTTTTCCCTCTTTCGCTCTCTCTCTCTCTCTCTCTCTCTCTTTCTCTTTGTTGCTCTTTTCTATCTCTCTCTCTCTATGTTTGTTTCGCTTTAAAAAAGAAAGTCAGAGATAGAAGAGAGAGAGAGAGAGAGAGAGAGAGAGAGAGTTTTCAATTTCCTGTGTTCCAATCCCAGTCCATCAATCCTAACGACTTGTTTTTGTTATGAAAACTTGAGAAATTGCCGGCGGCCGATGATTGGGTCTAGCGAGTTTCGCGCCAGCGATTAGTGCTTCGTAAACGAGATGGTTGCAGGATTTCGAGTCGGGCGCCGTCTTGGCCACCAAAACAGACGAGGAGGTGAAGGAGGCGAAGGCCGCTCTGGAGGAAGAACGCCAGAAACTCACCGAAATCAGCAAGGTTAGTTTCTCTCTCTCTCTCTCTCTCTCTATCTCTCTCTCTCTCTTCTGTCTCAACACATCACATTTTCAGGAAAAGTATTCCAAGTTCAAGGACAGGTTCGAGCACCTGGACAACACTTTGGAAGAGAATTTGGAAGAGCGAATGAAGAGAATGGAGAGGGAGATGATCGGACTAGGAAAGGAGACCCTCGCCAGCGCCAAGGAAAAGTGAGTTCATATTTTTATTGAAACGTGAGAACGTGAAGTCACAACCTCACGTTCAGCTACTAGTTTCTCCACTCTTGAACTCACAAGCTCACGTTTATGTAATCATTGGGTTTGTTTCAGATTCGAGAAGGGAGAGGGCGATGTTGTGGTTGAGAAGAGCCAGGTGGAGATTGAGAGAAGTGCTGATATGAGCAAGATGAAGGCCGCCTTCAATAGGGTTTGTTAGAAAGAGAGGGAGAGAGAGAGAGAGAGATAGAGACAGACAGACAGAAAACGAGATAGAGAGAGAGAATCACCAATTATTTTCAGCAGGAGATGACAGCCGACGAGGCTCCTAAGGAGTGCGCCATCTGTACTAAAATCGTCTACCCCGTGGAGAGGGTCTTCGCCAATAAGCAGCTCTACCACATTAACTGCTTCAAGTGCTGCCGTTGTGAGAAGAAATTGACGTAATATACTATATTTTATGTCGACTGATTAAGTTGTAGGGCTACAAACTACAATTCTCATGAAGGCAAGCTTCTCTGCAAGGTGCACATGGTGGAGGTGTTCCATCCGGAGCTGGCTAAGACTATGGATCCTTCCAATACTGAGGGTTAGTTGGAGAGAGAGAGTGAGAGAGAGTGAGAGAGAGAGGTACTTTTTACTTTTCTTCTTCTTCTCTCTCTCTCTCTCTCTCTCTCTCTCTTTTCTCTCTCTCTCTCTTTCTTTCTTTCTCTCTCTCTCTTTTCTCTCTCCCACTCTTTCTCTCTTTCTCTCTTTCTCTCTCTCTCTCTCTCTCTCTCTCTCTCTCTCTCTCTCCCTGAAACGTGTTGATTCTCCGCATGGTTGTGTAGATGAACTCGGCCAACCACTAATCTCAAGAGCATAAACAGAGCGTTCCGAGTGACCGGCTTGTCGCGCGATTATAACAGATTGCCCCTCTTTTTGTGTCTCTCGCCCGAAACACCAAGGGAAACAAGACATCAATTGGCAATTGGAAACCTTGTGAAACAATGAAAAGTAGTGCATTTTCAGAAGAAGAACACGGAGGCAGGGATTCTGATGAGGACGAGTTTGCCGTTTCTAGCAAGCCCAAACAGCTCCAGGGGGTTGTTAAATGTGAGTTTCGATTTCAAAAAAGGGAAAAGGAGTGGTGTGACAAGGGCTAGAATAATATCTTATTCTCATTTTCCCGATCTTTCCGGCCTTCTTCTCCGTGGGATCTGTCATTTTTGTGACAGCCAACGAGGTCATTCAGAAAAAGTACTTTTTTTGGGTAGAAATAAAGAAGACTTAAATATCGATATGAAATTTTTGCCAAATTCATAAAAAGGGATTCATCTTAGATAACTCTTTTTTATGCTGAAAGATTGATTTGGATCATTAAGCATTTGTAAACATGATTTAAAACAGTGGAGTGATGTGGCAAATCCTAACTATAATGGATAACCTGAATTGCCATTAAGAACCCGTTTACCCGATTTAAAACAGTGGAGTGATGTGGCAAAGGCTCATAATAAACGATAATATGCATTGTTTTAACATCCGTATAGCCGATTTAAAATATTGGAGTTATTTGACAAAATTTAAGGTTAAATTTAAGGTCAAAAAACTTACGATGTTATTGGTTAGGCTTTATGAATAAACGGCATTTTCAGCGCATTCACATAGTCTTAACCAATTTCCACATTTGCGAAATTTTGTCACATCACTCCACTGTTTTAATTTTTTCAACTAAACCCTGTAAATTGTGTAAAGTTCCTTCGCTCTCCTTAAACTTAAGAAAAAAATCCGCTCACACCAACCGTAAGATTTTGTCACATCACTCCACTATTTCAATGCTTTTTCAACTAAACGCTGTAAATTTCGTAAAGTCCAAGCCTGAATTCGTAAAGTAGTGTAACCAATTGCTCAGCACCTGTCTTCGTTCCCCTTAAACTTAAGAAAAAAGCCCTGGCACATCCGATTGTTGTAACGCGGCCGGTCGTATTTTAATCCGCGCCCACACCCCCCCCCCCCCCCCCAATCGGGGGTCGTCCCCCCGTCGATTGTTGATGATTGGGGATTGTTTACGCATTCGCGTGGGCGGCTGCGCGCCTTATCTCTCAGCGGAGGAGACCTCGATTCCACATATTACGGCCACCTGAAACATGGTTGCAGCTGGCGCTTCCGCCGTCCACGAGGAGTTGGCTCAGATCAGAAGCCTCAAGGAGAAGAAGGGAGACTTTGAGAGCTCCATCAAGGAGGCCGCCGTCGTCGAGAAGAAGACCAAGGTACGTGTTTCTTAAGCCTTTTTTAAACAGCGGCGTGATGTGCCAAAAGTAACCAATTTATGTGATGCTGCATTAGATGAGAATCGCAAACCTCAACGATAATCGGTTGAAATACAGAGTACCCAAATTAAAACATTGGAGTAATGTGACAATTTCTCTTAAAGAGGTAGCCCATTCTGTTTAAACTTTATTCAACTTTTGATTTGCATTGGAAAAACATGTTTTCCCTCTCGTAAAACTGAAAAACACAAAAAAGTAGGTTTTAGTACCATTGCGCCAGCCATTTTACCAGCTTTTGCTGACGCCTCTCTCTCTCTCTCTCTCTCTCTCTCTCTCTCTCTCTTCTTTTCTCTCTAAAAGAGGTGGCCTCTCTATCCCATTTTGCCCAAGAAAAGCAGATATAAAATCGAACTCATTATATAAATTTGCAAAAAAGTATCGCTGTTTAAAAAAAATAAAATTATCTATTAAAAAAAGTTTTGTTAAGTAAGGATCGAACCAGGGTTGCTTGGATTACCAAACCACTTGCCCATAAGACACAACCATCAAAAATTTTCGAATTCTCCTCAAAATAGTAGAAATGTTTTTACAACAAAATTAGCAGAAATATCTTAACGATAAGCTTAATTAAATTAGTTTCAATTAAAAAATAGATTTTTTAAAATATAAGTTTTCATTCCTGGTTTCATATTTCTAACAATAAAATTGGTGGAAACTGTTTATTGGAATGCAATCATAACTAATCCATAATGCATATTGGCATATTTTGGCGGCTACCTTTTCCTCGGCGCATTATGCTAATGAGATCGCGGCGCTTTCGGTATTGCGCGTAAATTAACATTGACGCTTGAATATGAAATGAAACTCAGTTAATGAAAAAGAAGTGAAACCATGAGTAAAATACGTTTTGAGGTAGAAAATCAATTTTAATTTATATGTTTTCTTAAATTCGAATTGTAGCATTAGTGTTTATTAATCCGTGAAACCCGATTGTTTTCAGGTGGAGGATGATCTTCTTCAGGCGGGCCGCGTGAAGGCAAACACAGAGAGGTTGGTGGCAAATAGTCTGGTGAAGAGGACATTTGGGTGACCATATGGTGGGAAGAGTATTGGGTTTCATCAACTCTCTCTCTCTCTCTCTCTCTCTCTCTCTCTCTCTCTCTCTCTCTCTCTCTCTCTCTCTCTTCCTCTCTCTCTCTCTCTCTCTCTCTCTCTCTCTCTCTCTCTGTCTTTCTCTGTCTTTCTCTGTCTGTTTCTCTCTCTCTATCTATCTATCTATCTCTCTTTCTCTCTTCCTCTCTTCCTCTCTTTCTCTCTCTCTCTCTCTCTTCCTCTCTTCCTCTCTTTCTCTCTCTCTCTCTCTCTCTCTCTCTTCCTCTCTTCCTCTCTTTCTCTCTCTCTCTCTCTTTGTCTCTCTCTCTCTCTCTCTCTCTCTCTCTCTATCTATCTATCTATCTATCTATCTCTCTTTCTCTCTTCCTCTCTTCCTCTCTTCCTCTCTTCCTCTCTCTCTTTCTCTCTCTCTTCCTCTCTCTCTCTCTCTCTCTCTCTCTCTCTCTCTCTCTCTATCTCTATCTCTCTCTCTGCCTTTCTCTGTCTCTCTCTGTCTGTTTCTCTCTCTCTCTCTCTTCCTCTCTTCCTCTCTTTCTCTCTCTCTCTCTCTTTGTCTCTCTCTCTCTCTCTCTCTCTCTATCTATCTATCTATCTATCTATCTATCTATCTATCTATCTATCTATCTATCTATCTATCTATCTATCTATCTATCTATCTATCTATCTATCTATCTATCTATCTCTTTCTCTCTTTCTCTCTTTCTCTCTCCCTCTCTCTCTCTCTCTCTCTCTCTTTCTCTCTCTCCCAATTTCTCTCTCTCTTTCTTTCTCTCTCTCTCTCTTGTTTCTCTCTCTCTCTCTCTCTCTCTCTCTCTCTCTCTCTCTGTGTCTTTCTCTGTCTTTCTCTGTCTGTTTCTCTCTCTCTCTTTCTTTCTCTCTCTCTCTGTATGTCTTTCTATCTCTATCTCTCTCTTTCTCTGTCTCTCTCTCCGCCCCCCTCTCTCGCTCTCTTACTCATCAATTCTTTTCAGATTCGTCTCCGGCGCCGCTCTCCAGGGCGAAGAACCCGAAGAGGAAGGTGATGATGCCGAGAGAGATCCCAACATCATAAGGGAAGACAAGAAAAAGAAGAAGGAAGATCTCCACTTCGAACAGGTTAGATTTTTTAAATCATATTTTTTAGTTAAAAAAACAGTTTTCTAAATTATTTTTCTAAATTTTCAGATTGGAGACATCAAGAACAAGTGGAAGACTGGAGAGGTAGAGACCGCTGAGCAGAAGGAAGCCGCCGAGAGGAAGGAGCTCGAGGCTCTTAAGGCTAGTTTCTTAAAATTTGACTTCTCCAGTTGGCTGAGAATGTCTTAAAACAGTGGAGTGATGTGGCAAAATCTCACGATGTGGTTAACGACATCGTGAACTTTAGTTTCATAACTTCACTGTTTAATAACTTACCCGGTTGGCTGAGAATGCTTTAAAACAGTGGAGTGGTGTGATAAAAGCTCACGATGTGTTGACTACATCAGGAACTTTTGTCACATTACTCCACTGTTTTAAGGACTTTTCCGCTTGGCGAGTGATTTGACAAAAGCGAAAGTTGTGGTGAACGTTTATCACATCACCCCACTGTTTTAATGCGAAACACCAATTAATTTTTGCTTGAGCCTGTTGCTAATCGATACTTTCAGGGAGGTCCCTCTGTCAAGGAGCGCTTCCAAGAGCGCCAGGAGGCCGAATCGGTCGTCGAAAGAACGTGGGACAAGAGCGAGCTCGACACCTCAGGTACCCTCTTTTCTATTTTTTATAACTTTTATGTTTCTAAACTTAATTAAATGTTCCTAAACGCTTCCGTCGGATGTACCCCCACACGCGCACACGTTCACGCGTTCACGAGCTCACGTGATCACTCTCTCTCTATCACGTGGTCACTGGCTCACACGCGCAAAACCACGATTTAGGCGATGACGCAGTGCGCGCGTTGCTTTCCTACATCCGACGGAGGTACATTTCCGAGTGTTTCTATGGAAATGAGCAGAGTGAGTGGAGATTTCGTAGTGGGACCCAAAAACCCTTTTTACAACTTTTAAACAGTTAAAACAATTTTTTATGTTTTCAAAAGTTTTAAAAATGAAAGTTTAAAATTTAAACAGTTTTATAACAGTTTTAAAAAATTCTAAACAAAAAAAGTTTAGCCGCCGCCGATGCCCGAAAGTCGTTCATGGAGGGAGCCGCCTACCAGTCAGGCCCGGTTGAGAAGTCGGCTGGAGATTTGGGAGAACTACAATTCTCGCGTGAGTTTAATTTAAATTTTAAATTTCAGGAATTAAAATTTAAAATTGAAAGTTCATTTTTTTAAAATCGAAATTTCAGACTTGAAGGGATTCAAGGAACGTTTCGAAAAGGGAGAGTCCGATGTTGAGGTCCAGAAGACGGGAGTTGATGTGGATGTTCAGCAGATTGGAAACATCAAGGCCGCTTTTGAAAAGGTGAGAGAGAGAAAGACAGAGAGACAGAGAGAGAGAGAGAGAGAGAGAGAGAGAGAGAGAGAAGAGAGAGAGAGAAACAGAGAGAGAGAGAGAGAGAGAAACAGAGAGAGAGAGAGAGAGAGAGAGAGAGAGAAGAGAGATAGAGAGAGAGAAACAGAGAGAGAGAGCGTGACTGAGTGAGTGAATGAGTGACTCACTAGCTCACTGACTCACTTGTTACAAAACTCCTCCGACAGCCCCATTTTTCTCCCCAAGTGTCCCTCCGAACAGATGCCCTCTCCCCCGCACCACCTGTCGCCACCCTCTGTCCCCCCCCCCCCCCCCATTATCGACCGATTTCAGCCCGTGGAAGAAGAGATGACTCCCGAAGAACGTGCTGCCCAGAAGAAGAAGGAAATCGAAGCCGAATTCCTCAAGTACAAATTGGCCAGGAGAGCTGCCCACGAGAGGGCCAAGCAGCAGGAGGAGGAGGGAAATGTCCCTGTGGTCATGGCCGGAGGAGACGCCGATGTCGGATCGATCAAGGACCGCTTCGATCGGGGAGAGGCCTTCAAGACCGAGGAGGGAGAAGGTAATTTTTTAAAAATTGATAAATAAATTTATTATTTTAGGCAAACAACTGGATGTGGAGTTCAAGATCGCTGGAAAGGCGAGGGAGAAGTTCCAGCAGATTGATGCCTCCGGAGCTCAGCCTGTTATGCCTGGCCAGAACAAGAAGGTAAGAGAGAGAGAGAGAGAGAGAGAGAGAGAGAGAGAGAGAGAAAGAGAGAGAAAGAGAGAGAAAGAGAGAGAAAGAGACACCATCTTCAGGCTGAGCCCAGCAAGTGGGACAAGAAGGACGACAAGCCTATGGCTGAGGTCATCAACAGGAGAGAGAGGAGTTCCCCCGAGGCTCCTGAGGAGGAGGAAGAGTTCGACGTCAAGAACCTGATGAACAAGTTCAAGAGCATTGGAGAAGGAGCCGGATCTTCTGCCGCCGCTAGCAGGTACCTTTTTGTCTTAATTACTCTAAGGACTTAAGGAGTTAATCGTCTATGAAAAGTTTTAGTGAGCAGCGCGCCGAATTGGAGGCTCTCAAGACCGGAGCCAAGAACTTCAAGGCCCGCTTCGAGCAGGGTGCCGAAGAGGGTGGAGATGTTGTTGAGGAGAGGAAGAAGCAGATGCAGGAGGAGTTTGAGAGGATGAAGAGTGAGTTTTTTTTAGAAATAGAAGTGTGAAATTGGGATTTTCAGAGGAGAGAGAGGAGGCGCAGAAGAGGTTGGAAGAGGAGAGGGCGCAGGAGGAGGCCGAGGATAAGAAGGAGGATAAGGAGGACGTCGCCATCAAGGTAAGATCTTACCTTAACTACCTTAGCTCAGCTTACGTTTTATTAATTTACCTTACCTACCTTACCTCTCGCTTACATAAGTCAACATTGACTTTTCGGGCAGGAAACAAGATATATCCAGATCTTTTCACTCGATGGCTCAAATTCACTAAAAATTATTTAAAATTAAAAATGGACTTGTGTATCTGGGATTTTTCAATATGTTGTAAAGCATCAAATTCTGAACCAAATAAAACTTTAAGATCCAAAATCGAAGGGGCCCCAGATACCATTAGACGCCCGAAACGCGGAAAATGGGTGATGTTTTGACTGCAAACATTTTCACACAATTTTGTCCGCAAATGTTTTTTTTCGTCAGAACTTACTGGAAATGGTTTATATAATGTTTTTATAATATATAAAAAAATACCAGTCGATCTTAGGCCCTTTGAACGGAAATATATTTTTCAAATCACGAATTTGAAAGATAGCCTGATCAAAACACCACCTTGCGGTGGCTTTTTTGTTAACAAAGTATACCTGGGGCCTCCTCGATTGTTGAACTTATGGTTTTATTTTGATTAGATTGCACGCTCTACAACATATCAAAAAATCCCAGATACACAATTCCATTTTCGAAAATAAATTTTGTTTGAGTGAAAAAATTTCACTTAATAATAATTATTAATAATAATAATTATTATTATTACTTATTTTGTCTTTCGGAGGGCCTAACTCGCTCCAGACCCCAACAATCGGTATTTTGCCTGTTTACAATGTTTCTTAGAATTGAATTTCCAATCGATTGAGCACCCTAAATTGAAATTTGGACAAAACAAATATACAATTTTGATACATTAAAGGGGAAGGACCGCGTAAAAATAATTTTTCTGAATTTGCGATAAAAGCCTAGATCTTATTCCCAGGATTTCGAAAAAATACCTCTTTTACCCATTTTGCATAAAAATGAACCGATTTAGGAGCGATTGAAATTTGTGGAAATTACAATTTGAATTGCCGCCAACTCTGCGTCTCCCCATTTCCCACACTCTCTCGCCCACTCTAGCCGTGTTTACGTGCGGCAAACGCGTAAAACGGCCGTGTAAACGCGCCCCTTTGCAGTCCAAATTATATAAAAGGGGTATGTTTCAGAATCGTGGAAACGACATCTATTCGATGAAATAATTGTAAAGAGATTTTGAAAAATCAATTTTACGAGGTCCTTCCCCTTTAAGCCACGCCCACAGAGAGTGGAAAATCGATAATTCCCAAATTTGAGAGAAATGACACACAGGGGTCTGGAATAGTGCTTGGCTAGCATATTAGCCAAATCCAAAAATATTTTTGGCGAATGTCCGTCTGGTGATCGAGCCTTTCTGAGACCCCGTCTTAACTTTCCTTCTTTCAGGCCGACCATGCCAGTAAAATGGCCGCCAAATGGGAGAAGATCCAGGCGAAGGAGGCCAAGAAGGCCGAAAAGGGCCGTATGCCCGAGAAGAAGACGGTTACCGTAAGTTTTCCTCCTCTTTTCTTCTCCTTTTTCCTCTTTTCACTATCCACTCGCACTTGCACTGTTCCAGTTGACGGCTCTTGTAGTCCTGGCCCTCGTAGTCTTCTTTCTGACGCTTCCGTAGAAGAATCCCTTCTTTCTTGGAAAAAATCAAAAACTAACCTATTTTCCTACTAATTTTTCGAGTTTTTCGATCTCTTTCGCCTAATCTCCTAAAACTATTGCTTCGATTTCCTGGGTGGAGCTTCCTAAATTCCTATGTGATTGCAGGACCAGTGATGACGTCACCCCGACACGCTCACACACGCTCACATGCTCTCTTTGTCTTTGTGTAGCGGTTTCCTGTATAAATAAATGTGAAATTGCGAACATTTCGAGATTTGGACTTGGAAATGCCGTGATTCTCACAAGAGTGCGTGCGCTGACTAACGACTTCTACGCTTTTTGTCTTTTTGAAATTTTTTCAAAATTTGAACATTTAAAACTTTTTTTGAATTTTGAAATTTCTTAAACTCTGAAAATTTTCGAATTTTAAAATTTTGTCAAAAATTGAACTTTCAAAATCTGAAAGTGAAAACTTCTCACTTTCGAAATCTCAACTTCATGTCCTTTTCTATGTAACCTAACAGTTTTCTTTTCCGGGTGCCCCTAACCAGCATGGTTTGTTTCAGAAGTTCGTGATGAAGGCTCAGCCGAAGTGCTCCATCTGCGCCACCTCGGTCTACGTGGCGGAGCAGTTCCAATGCTTTGGAATGCTATACCACACACGTTGTTTCCGCTGCTCCGTTTGCAGACAGGCGTTGAGGTAGGGAACTTCTCAGAAAAGCAGAATGCGGCCTGAGGTTGTCAATGGCCCACAAAATATAGACAACTTGTTACGACATCTGAAACCTCAGCTACAGTAACCAAAACAATTTTAATAGTTTTTGTTAATTATTTAATGGCAATGTAACCTATAACGTTAAACATTTCAAAAGTTTTTCTTCTTCTTATAAACTTTTGTTAAATTTCCTAATTTTACAAAATAGTATCATATTGTTCATCCAAATTATAATGAAAAGAAAACACAATTCTCATTGAAAAATCATGTTTTCGTTTTCTTTAAATAGTCAATGAAACACATTTTTCATTTGAAAACGCAACATCTTACAAGATATAATGTGTACCCCTGAGGCAGTATTACGTACGTATGATTATACACATAGTTTTGGTACGCAATTTTGCGTTGGGTGTCATTGGAAAGAGATAATCTTGAAAGGATGACTAAAGCAAAAACAAATTTGAAAAAAGAAGGTAATTTTGCAAAAGGCTGTTGTAAATTCGTGATGCAAATTAACTTTATTAAACTCATTCTCCAGAGTCGAAATGTGCACGAAAAAAGGTTTTTTGCAGTGATTTTTGCTGTTTCGTTGCGGGACCCATAAGGGGTATTCGTCTTATTTATAGGTCTCGCACCGAATGGAGTCGGTTGCTCAAAATTATTTTATCTAACCCCTTTAAAAAGACATTTAGAAATTGAGGTCTGAAAGTAGAAACGTTCATATTTTCCAGAAAAAAAAACAGTTCAAAATAGAAAACACAAAAAATGGAAAGCTGGAAAAGCTAGATCAATTCTGCTTAAATTATTTTGAACTCGTATTTTCAGAGTCGAAAAAGTGCACCGAAACAAGGAAGGAGACCTCTTCTGCCCGGTCCACTTTAAGATTATTCAAGCCAATGGTGGAAAGATGCCTCTGGAAGAGAACAACAACGAAGAGGCTGTGGAGACAACTGCGGTTGAGATGGAAGCCAGGTCACAGGCTTAAGGAGAAGAAGAAAGAGGACATCTCAGGGATTGCATTCGATATCTGCATAATAATACGGAATAATAAATTGTGCCTTCGAGTCTTCTCTATTTCTCTCTCTCTCTTTCTCTCTCCTTTTCTCCCCTTGTTTTCTCTTTCTCTTTGTATATGTAACTGTATTTATCTTTCTCTCTATCTCTCCTAGCATAGATTCTTACGTTAATTTAAAAAAAAAACACAGAAACTCAAAAAAACTCAATTACTTCTCTCCACATCATTTATTTCATTTGCAGGAATTGAAATAAAATCGGGAATTCTTCGACCATTGTTTACTTATCGTCATTGAATTTTATTAAAATCAATGAGTTTTTTCATAATGAGAACATTTGAATTTAGGATTTCACAGCTCTTGAAGATTTAACGTATCTTTATGCAATCATGAAATTGGTCTAAATGTTAGAAGTAGTTTAGGTCACTTTGGCTTGAGGGTGCTATATGCTAATTTGGGAGTGATAATTTCACCTCGACAGAATCAGCAGAATCGTATCAAATAGCGTTTCGAATCCCTCGTTCCTTTCCTATAATTTCCCTGTCTCTCCCTTTGTCTCTCTCTCTCTCTCTCTCTCTCTCTCTCTCTCTCTCTCTCTAACACATATCATAACCATTTACTCGTTCCAATATAACAAAACCCGAACATTAACCGGATCCTAATTCGGGGCTCAACACCAAAAACAAGAATGAGGGAGAGATCCTTCATTTGCCCTGTTCCGCCTGCAGTCGCTGTGCCCGTTTCTCCCTGATCTCGGCGTCCCACTGCTGGAAAGGAGCCATGGAGAGCACTCCCTCGGTGGAGGTGAAGAACTGACTGAGATCGATTCCTGAAAGTATGGAGGTTTAGAGAGAGAGAGAGAGAGAGAGAGAGAGAGAGAGAAAGAGAGAGAGAAAGAGAGAGAGATACCGTAAGTCTCCTCGTAGTGAAGGGCCTGGGCCACCATGTCGAACTTGTCCAACTGTTTGACCACCTTGGCGCTCAGGGTGGTCTGCTCCTCGTAGTCCATCCACAACTTGGTCCACTTGTCTCCAACCATCGGCACCGACGCACAAATGGCTTTCATCCCCTGAGATCACGTGTGTGTATGCGTCAATATGCTAATTACCTCATGCTCCATGGTGAACTTATCCTCGTTGGACACGCCGCAGTGGGGAGTAATGTCACCGGCGATGGCTTCGGCCAGGTCGTGGACCAGCGACATCTGGACGACCTCGTTCACGTCGAGACCTAATTTGAATTTAGAGACGAAGATAGACGAGAGAAAGGGAGAGAGAGAGAGGGGGGGGGGGGGAAAGAAACCTTCGATCTGTCCCTCCAGGGCCATGGCGAGAACGGCCATCCGGTACATGTGGCAGGCAACTGTCTCAGGCTCGGGTACCAGGAAATAAAGTTTATGAAGAATTACTTTTTTTAAAAATTAAAATTCCTTTTAAAACTTTAAGATTTAAAAAATCCCTTGTAAAAATAAATTTCTGTCATAATCTGCATTTTCTCTAGCTTTTTCTGCGTCGAAAAGCAGATGCGCCGCTGTATGGCAACCAAAGGCCGCTTGGCTCGTTTTTTTGCCAAATTATGGCCGCTTTTTAGTAACCAAAGGCCGCGTTTTGGCAACCATAGGCCGCTTTTCGGCAATCAAAAGCCGCTTTTTGGCAACCATAGGCCGCTTTTTGGCAACCATAGGCCGCTTTTCGGCAATCAAAAGCCGCTTTTTGGCAATCATAGGCCGCTTTTCGGCAATCAAAAGCCGCTTTTTGGCAACCATAGGCCGCTTTTTGGCAACCATAGGCCGCTTTTCGGCAATCAAAAGCCGCTTTTTGGCAATCATAGGCCGCTTTTCGGCAATTAAAGCCGCTTTTGGCAACCAAAGGCTGCTTTAACCGCTATTTTGGCAACCAAAGGCCGATCAGACCGCTTTTTGGCAACCAAAGGCCGCTTTAACCGCTATTTTGGCAACCAAAGGCCGATCAGACCGCTTTTTGGCGCCAACAGCAAGATTTCTGTGCTTCAAAAGTTCATCTGGGAAATAAAAATTAGAATCCAGGGAAACTTACCCCGCACTTGACCCATCCGGTCCTCTTGAGGTGCTTCAGGGTATCCAAGGTCTTTAGAAGCTCCAGAATCTTGATATTCGACATTTTGCCTATTTTATTTTTATTAATCTAATTTACTTTATATTTTAAAATTATTATTATTCAATATTCTTGGTAGAAACCCTCTCAAAATTCTAATTAAAACACTAAAAATTATAAATCTTCGAATAGTTTATAACACAGATCGTCCCGTTACGTCAATCAACAGCCGTGAGACCCAGAAATTGCACATTTTAGGGTTAATCGGGAATAAATTAGAATATAAGGGGGATAAAATATATAATAATAAATATATAAATTAGAATAATAGGATTGGAATGAGGGGAATCAGAGAGAGGAGAGGAGGGCGGAGACCTGCTGGCGCGTGTCTTCCGGGTTGGCCACGGTGTGGCCGATCGTGCGGGAATCCACGAAGATGGCGTGGTCGTTGCCTCCCTGAAAAAATTAAATTAATTTAAAAATTAAATTACAATAAAATATAATAAAAAAGTGCCATTAATTTTTAAACTATATAAAATACCTTATATATGTTTCTAATTATCATATTAGGTAATTAAAGTTAGATAAAAAAAAGTGCAGCGAGAGGGATCGAACCTTGGTCGTTTGGGTGGTAATTTTATTGGACCACCATGTATAGAGGGCCGACCAAAATTTTCCAGTAAATCCGGCCCGTTAATTTTTTTTAAAAACACATATCAACTTGAATAATTTAAATATAAAATTTAAAAAAAACTAGAAATTTCCTTTAAAATCTGTTTTTTTTCTCGAATTGAGCCGAATTTGAATCACCCTTTCGCTGCCATTTTATCAATAACAGTCGCAAAATTCTTTAAAAAAAAAAAAACAACACTACAAAAATAATTTTTAAATTAAACTTTTTAAAATATTAAATTTTTTGTCGATCATGCCATTCCTCCCAGAGCCAGCCCTCGGCCAAACTGAAAAGTCGAATAATGATTTCTCAACATTATGATTTGGCATGGCTCCCTACCCTGGGACCCGTAATTTAAATTTTTAATTTTTGCCTATTAAATGCAATCTAAACAGTTTAAAAATTAATTAATGTCATATTAGTCGATTAAAATTAAAATAAAAGACGTGCGCCGACCGGGATCGAACCTTTCTCGTTTGTTTAGTTTGTTTAAAAAAAAGATTAAATTAAAAAAATAAATGGAAATTTTAGACAAGTCCCTTTCTCACCGGCATGGTCTTATCTCCGAAGAAGTGGATGACGTCAAAGTCCTTCTCGAGGTATTGCAGACAGTAGGTCTTGTCCCATCCGACCGGATACACATCCACGCTGATCTGACCTCCGATGGCGAAGGCCAGTCCGTAGGAGGAGAACTCGGCCTCCAGCGCCTTCACGAACGACTCACGCACCTTGTGCTCCTGGAAAAGCGGCCTTAGGTTGCCAAAAAAGCGGAAGGCGGCCTGAGGTTGCCAAAACAGCTGACAGCGGCCTGAGGTTGCCAAAAAACGGAAGGCGGCCTGAGGTTGCCAAAAAAGCAGAAGCGGCCTGAGATTGCCAAAAACTGGAAAATTAGCATAGAGCGGCCTCTACCTTATCGTAAATGACGAATGCGTCTCTCTCCGCCTGGCTGCAGCTGCGCCCGATCGGGGAAAAATTGATCATTCCCTTCCTGAATTCCACAAAGTTTCCCCTCTTCACGGGCAGCGTGACGTCAGAGAAGTAGCGCAGGGTGAAGTTGATCAGCTTCTGCAGCTTCTCCTCGCCGATGTGCGCCTGGATCGACTGAAAATAGAATTTTTAAGAAGATAATTTTTTTTTGAAAATAGAGCAAAATTAGAATATTGAAAATGAAAAGGGACCTGGGATGGATAGGGCTCGGATCCCTTGAAACCGACGAGGCCATTCTCGGAGAAGACGTAGTCGAACTGACCGATCACTGAAATAGGCCTTTTTATTTGAATTTTTGATATATTTTTATAATTTTAATATTAATTTTTATTAATTAAAAAAAATTAATATAAAATTTTTTAAAGGACATTTTAAAGTCAATTTGGATCTGATTGATTCGGGTACGGTTGAAATTGCCATTCTTCATTTGCATATTGCACCCTCAAAAAGCACTTTTAGCGAAATTTTAATTTTTTTTTGTAAAAATAGCTTTCAAACTGAAAAAGGCATTTTTTCTTTAAAATTTTTATTTTATGAGGAGATAATTTTAATCCGGACAGAAGTGTGTAAAATAAATAACCTTTTCAAAAAAACTCAATTTGATTTTTTTAAATTTCGCAATTTTTACTTAAAAAAGCGCAAAATTCTGGGAAAGGGGCGTTAAGATTCCAGAAAAATCAGAAACCGGTCTGATTTTGCAATTTCAAGGTGCAAAATTCAAATTTTCCCTTAAAAACCCACGGTCTTCGTGGCTCTCCGCCAACTGCTCCTGGATCTTAGCCAAGTCCGATCCACCCACAACGGCCAACTTCACCTGCTGACGCGTCTGCGCCATGAATTCCCGCATCTCGGCGCTCATACTCTGAAAAAGATTTAATAAATAGAAAATTAGTTTAAAAAACTAAAAATTAATAAACAAACTCTAAAAATATTTTTTTTACAAAAAATTCTTAAAAGTAACTAGAATTACCTGTCTAGCCGGGCTAAGGGTTCCATCTACGTCGAAGACTAGAAGAGTCCTATCCATCTGAAACAATTTAAAAAATTTAACTGCTAATTGTTTAAACATATTTTAAATAATAATAAGTAAATAAAAAGTATATAAAAAATCAATGCAATTAATAATTTAAAAAAAATCAAGAAACGAATAAATTGAAGTTTATTTTGCTTGTTAATGAGGCAGAATGAATATAGCGACAGAAATGAGAATCTGTCGTGGCGTATCATTGGGACACGTATGGTAAACACTCGGCGGGAGATCATTGGATGATAGGGGACGGCGCCTCTCACGACGTGGCGGCCGCAGTTTCCGGCTTCTGAAATCACAGAGATCATTAGAATAGTGGGAAAGAGAAGACTATAAAAGCTTAGTCAATTTTTTGTTAAAGTTTTTAGAAATTTAAAAAAAATTTGTTTAAAAAAATAATTGAAGTTTTTTTAAAAATTTTTTGTTGAAATTAATTTAAATTTTTAATAATTTAAATTTAAAAATTTAATTTACAATTGTTGTTTGAGGCCGCTTTCCGCTTTTTGGTAACCTCAGGCCGCTTTCTGCCTTTTATGGTAACCTCAGGCCGCTTTCCGCTTTTTCTGGCGACCTCAGGCCGCTTTTTCTGACAACCTCAGGCCGCTTTCTGACCTGACATAAACGGGCCGGTCATTTCAGAATGTTGACATTTTTGACGAAGTACTCCCAAGAAGCGAATTAAAAATTTAAAAAAAAACATTTTAAAAAATAAATAAGAAAATTTGGGGTGCTCACCTTTCCATTGCACATGAGGCTGATCAAATCGCCCCTGGCGGCGATGGATGCCTTCAGGAGGTTGTAGCTGTCCGAGTGTTCTCCCAGCTTCAGAAGAATGTTCATGCGTTCCGTGTCCACCAGTCCCAGTGCTCTCTGAACTCAAATTTCTTCAATTTTAACAGCTATTTCTCATCTTTTTAGTAAAAAAAGAGCATAAAATCCAACCTGTAGCCATCTCTGATGGACGGTGCAGTCCTTCCGCGGAGCCATGCAAAAGTGCTTCGACATGAGTTTGTCCGGAGAGACGAAGACCTCATCGAAGGTCAGCGACTTGGTCCCTTCCCAGATCTTCGGCGCACCGCACACCTGAAAATCTCGGATTTTTTATAGTTTTAAAAAAGAACAATGCATTTTAAAAACGAAATTTACCTTCATATCCTTCTCGAGCTCTCCCTTGTAGTGTTCAGGGCACATGACCCTCAGGCGCTTGCAGTAGTTGTCACTGGACGTGTTGTACTCGTTGCAGAAGAGGCCACGCGTCGGCGGCGATTCGTAGGTCTGAAAATAGGCAAATTATCAACTCTCATTTGCATATAGTACCCCAAAAAGTCATTTTGTGTGATTTTTTGTCATCCATCACCCACAATGAAGTTTTTGTTTAAATTTAGTCGATTTTTACACTTTTTAATTTTTCCCTACTTTTGTGAATTTTGTTATAAAATACAATTTACATAAGATAAAAGTCACGTTTAAAACAATTTACAAAATAAACGTTTAAACGTTTTATTTTTAAACTTTTCATTGATTTTTCTAATGGATCGCTACATTTTTTAACATGGCTGATTTTAATCCCACTAGCTCTTCAAACGGGAAAAGGAGAAAAAAACGTCTTTAAAATTTGAAAAATTACCTTATTACCGCCGAATGAGAGCTGTTTCTCCGTTTTCACAAAGCAGCGTTCTATATGTCCGGGGATGTCCCTCAGGGAGCGCTCCCCTCCACAAACGGAGCAGAAACCGGAGCCTCCGAGGTCCGGCTGGTCGTCCACGTCGTCCTGGGGAACCGTGGATTTCAGACTCTGGAAATAGAGGATTTACTATTGTTCAATAATGAAGTGAATGTTTGATGCAATAATTGACATACACGGTTCGAATAAAATACTTTTTGGCGTGAAATATGCAAATAATGGATGTTTATTTCTGAGACTGGATAAAACCATGCTTCTCACGTACTGGAAGATGATCAATTTAATTTGGTTTTTAGGGGAAAACTATCTTTCTTGAAGGATTTAAAAACGCAAAGGTCGCAATATTCGAAGTATTCTTTAACTTTTCTGCGTATTCTGGGCCCTGAAAGGAACGGTGCGAACAAAAAAAATATTTGAATGTTGTGAAACAAATATCCCAGTTTTCACTTATTTCTCGAAAATTGTAAGAATTTTGCGACTAATTTTTAAGGGGGAAAAATTGACTTTTTATTTATTTTCGACTGGGTATTTAACACAATTTGGTTCGAATTGAAATCATCTCTCCACGAAATGGAAGATTTCCAAGAAAAAAGTCCTCAAACAGTTTAATTTATAATAATTTCTTTTACATTGTTTTATTTAGATTTTGTATTTTCTTAATTTATAAAAAGGTTTACAGGTGTATATGTCCAATTATATAAAATATTCGAGAAAAATATCCATTAAAAACAGACTAAAATTTTAAAAAAATCGTGAAAAAACTTTTTTTAATGTTTTGAACATTTTTACGATTTTGGATTGTGACTGTCCATTTTGGTACCATAAATTAGCATCCACACGACCATAGTTCGATCCCGGTCGTGGAACTTCTTTTTTTGGAATTTGAAAGGCCTATCCTTTACCTACCGCCGCGTAGCGTTCCAGCATTTCGGAGAATTTGAGCAGTTGGACCACCCGTGCGTTTATCTCCTTCATCGTCTCCTCCTTCTCCCGACACTGCGCCGCCGCCCGGACCTCCGCAGTCGGAACCGTCTCCCAGTAGTCGGCCACCCTGCTCGGCAGGTACTGCTTCAGCCTCAGCTGAAAGAGGATTTCATTATCATCATTTTCTTACAATCACGCTTCCTGTTTTCGGCAGCCGCAGGTCGCTTTCTTTGTGTCTGGTAACCTCAGGTCGCCTTCCGCTTTTTTTTGGCAACCGCAGGCCGCTTTCCGTTTTTTTTTTGGCAACCTCAGGCCGCTTTCCGCTTTTTGGCAACCTCAGGCTGCCTTCCACTTTTTTTGGCAACCGCAGGCCGCTTTCCGCTTTTTTTGGCAACCTCAGGCCGCTCTCTCGGCAAAATGGCCCAACCTGGGCGAGGGCCCTTCCACAGGGGTCACTGCAGTACTTGCTGCCCTCGCGGGCTTCTTCGATGCAGTTGGGGCCCTGGCAGTGACGGGGCGGCTCCGCAGAAGCCTTCTGCGAACGCTGGCGGTAGGAACGGTAGACGGCACGGACGTATTCCCTTTGTAATTCTGGAAAGGGGCGAATTTAAAGCCGCTTTTTGGCAACCAGCCTACTACCTAAAATGAATGCGTACCTCTGTTAGCTGCGGTGGTCTCTCCCTCTCCGGGCTCCGTTTTGGTCAGTTTCGTGGGAGAAGAGCTCTGCAAAAATTTTGTAATTGAAAAAAAATAAGAAAAAATTATACAATTTAATCGCAAAAAAAGTGGCATTTCACTTGGAAATCTTCCATTTCAAGGGGACATAAATTGAATTCAAGCCGAATTGTGTGAAATATCCTCTTCGAAAAGAAGGAACGAAAATTGAATATTAAAAATTAGTATTTTTTACTAAAAATCAGACGCGCAATTCTTTTCAAAAAATCAAAAAAAAATTATTGAAAATTAAATTGGAATAAGTATTTCTCGGTTGCCAGCTTTGAATCTCGGGTCGCCCGGCTCTAAAAAATAATAAAAAATGTGCAATCAATTTTTAAACTGTTTAAAATACCTTAAATATGTGCTTAGCTATCATATTAGTCAATTAGAGTTAGACCAAAAAGAAGTGCGCCGAGAGGGATCGAACCTTGGTCGTGTAGTTGAAAATTTAGGGGAACAGTTTGGGTGGACGGACAGACACGGGCCGACCAAAATTCCAAGGAAGCCCGGCCTGCGAAGAAAGTTTAAAACATTTAAAATATTAGCTTTCATCTACAAAAAGTTGAATTTTTATTACCTTCCATGAATTTTAAAAAAAGTCCATTTTACTATTTTTTGAAAATTTTTTTACAATATTCCATACATAATTGGAAAAACGAAAAATTATGTCTAATTATAACAAAAAAATCAAATTTTTGTTTTTAGCTCCATTTTTGTCAGGATTCTCACGGGCTCTCCGTGAGACCCAAATTGGTTCCACACACTAGCGACCCATCGACCAGGGTTCGATCCCCCTCGGAATTTCCCAAAAAGCCAGGCCCGTTCCGTGAGAACTCTCCCTCTCTCTCTCTCTCTCTCTGACCTGCAATTGCTGTGACTTCCTCCAGCCCTTCTTCCTCCCCCTCTTCGGCTTATCCGGGTGGTCCTCTCGCGGAGAGATGGCGCTCTGTGGGGGCGACGTGATAGGATTCCCATCCTCGTCGTCCGTGCTCCTCAGCGCAGGAGCTTCCCGACGAGGGCGACCGACTGAAAATAAGTTAAAAATTAAAATTTAATTTTTACTATTTTAATTAAATTTTTAAAAGAAAACAAAAACAATTTTTTTTAATTTAGAAAAGAGAAAAGATAAAATTACCTTTCTTTTTCGCGGGGAGGGAGGGCAGCTGGACGCAGCGAAGAGTGAGGCAGAGGGCGACTTCACCCTTTACACAGAAGAGACACTGAAAAGGAAAGATTATTTTTAAAAAAATTTTTAGCTGAAATATTTTTTAAAACAATATAAATTGAAAAGACAATAAAAATATAAAAATATTGTCAAAATCAAAATTTTAAAAAAAATTTAAAATTTCACAATTTTTAAATCTCATCTCTACAATTAGTCCAAAATTATTATGGAGCGGCCTGAGGTTGCCGGAAAAAAGCGGAAAGCGGCCTGAGGTTGCCGGAAAAAAGCGGAAAGCGGCCTGAGGTTGCCAGAAAAATCGGAAAGCGGCCTGAGGTTGCCAAAAAATCGGAAAGCGGCCTGCGGTTGTCAAAAACTTACCGTTTTACATGTCTCCACCTTGGTCTTCATCCTGAAGCAGCCAATGCACTCTCCACAGCGGGTCAACGTAGCTTGAGCTAAAATAATCTCCTTTCCATCCCAATATTCTAATTACCTTCCATTTCCCTGCGTTGTTTTTCCATCTTCTCGATGTACCTGAATTAGCATAATGAGATAGTTGAATTAAAGAACAAAATTAAGCTATTTTAGTAGGGAAAATTAGCATAGCAGACTCTTTAATAGGAAAGAATTAGCATGATTAGGCTAATTTGAATATAGGGTCAAAATTACCTCTTGGTGAAGACGATCTGAAGATGACTGTCGCTGCTGGAAATACACACATCGCAGTAGTAACGGTTGATGTTCTTGGCAAATGACTCTTCCAGCTGGAAAAAGAGGTTTTTAAAACTTTAAATTATGTAAAAAAGAAGTTGTAATTATAAAAAAAATTAAAATGATTGAAAATGGTTTTTTTTCTATATTAAAAAATAATGTTTAATTTTTTTAAAAACAACCAACGTTGATGCAAGTTCCGTGGAACCATTCGGTGCAGTGCTCGCACATGATCATGAAGCCGTCCGATTTAGTAGATCTGCAAGTAATGCCATTGAAAATTGATGGTTTCACTTTAAAAAAAGTTTGCATTTTTCAAGAAGAAATTTGTATACCTATGATTAGAAACCGCGGTTAGATACGACTAAAAACTTCAAACGCCAAATTTCAATTGAAACCGGATCGTGTTCTAATCCGAAACCGGGCCAAGCTCTTCAAGCGGCCTTTGGTTACCAAAAAGCGGCCAGCTCCCCAAAATCCAGGGCAAGACCGATTTTGGGAGTTTGTTCTCACCTGCAGGTACAATACTTTCTTTCCTCCTCCTCTCCCATGGCCCCTTCACTCCGGAGCTCCTCCTTGACCTCCTCTTTGACCTCCTCTTTGATTTCATTCTTGACTTCTGCGAACAACCGAGGGTCCTCCCTAAAATTCCAATTTTCATGAGATTTCCTTAAATTAAACTTCGCATAAATTTTAAAACAATTAAATTTTAATATAAACATTTAAAAATTCGAGCTCAAGTTAAAAAGCTAACTATTAAAAAACATTTTTTAATTTTTAAAAATTTAAATTATTTTTTAAAAAATTTATTTTATACTTATTTTTATAACAAAATTTAACACAACCAAAAATTATATTTCATGATAAAAAATATAAATAATCAAGTAATTCATTTTTTATGTGTTTAAAAATTTAACTAATTTTTAAAAAAAACTTTCGGTTTCAAAAAACCAAATTAAAATATTTAATCAATTAAAAAAATTTAAATTAAAAAAAAACAATTTTTTACAAATGTAATTAATTAAAAATTAAACTTCAACTTAAAATTCTAAAAATGAAAAAAAAAACAAATATTTCAATTTTAAACAAAAACAATTAAAATTACCCACTCTGCCTGTCTAGGATCCACCATGCACCCCGTCTCCATCTTAATTTTTTTTATTTTAAAAATTAATTAGAATGCATAGGTAAAATGCCGCTAAAACGAGGGTTCAAACAAAAAAGAAAGAAAAGTAGATCAAATAACTTTATTCCAACAACGACATGAGAGGATTGCAAACTACGGGGACCCAATGGACAAAGAGTGGAGTATCAGCAGGAGAACTAAGGGAGTGGGGATTATGCCTCCATGGCCTTGTCTTCGGAAGCCTTCTGGTCTTCGGAAGAAGCCTCCTGGCTCTCTTCGGCGGCCTCTTCGGGGCCAGCCTCGTCAGACAGAACGAGGCCAGTGGGGATGCCTCCCTCCTCCTCCTGCTTCTCCTGAGCGTCCGTCTTCTCCTCAGAAGAAGGGGCGGATTCCTTCGTCTTCTCCTCGGACTTCTGGAAAGAGAAGGATTAGCATACAGCGACAATGTTTTTTTAGTACATTTTTTAAAATTTCGGGAAAAAATATTTTAAATATAAAATTCGTTTTTTTTAATTGTTTCAACAATTTAAAAAAATACACACACAATTTGAATTGTGTAATTTTTTTTTCTTGAATTTGCGTCTTTTAAGTTTTTTTTTTAAATTTCTTAATTTAGATTGAATAATTTACAATTTAAAAAAAAACTAGAAAGTTGGTCATCAAAAAATTTTTAAGGGTTTAAAAAATGTTGTTACATTTTTTTTCGTAAAAGGAGGAAATTAAAATTTAAAAAAATGAATGCAGCGTTATAAGGGGAATTCTGTCGATTTTTAAATTATGTTTTTTTTTAAATTCACAAATAAAATTATTTTATTTTTCTAAATCAGTCGAAAAATTCTGAAAATATTCTACAAATAATTAAAATGTGAACAATTTTGTCAAAATTCATATTTTTTTTTCAAAAAAAAAAAAAAGCGGAAAGCGGCCTGAGGTTGCCAAACGAGTGAAAAGCGGCCTGAGGTTGCCTACCTTCTCCTTTTCCTCCTTCTTGGGCGGGGGACAGGCCTTGTCGGCCATGGAGACGACGCGTTCGGCGTAGCGACGACAGTCCAACACGGCGGAGCGCAGATGGGAAGCCTCGTCCACGGAACTCTGAAAATATAAATTTTATTCAATTTTTAAATGAATTTTTGCATTCCAAATGCCTTTTCCTTTCAAACTCGAAATTTTGAAGGAGTTGTAACAATTTTTTGAAGCGCAATATGTAAATAAGGGGCACTTTTGGGATGCAATATGCAAATAAGGGGGATTGGGCTTAAAATGACACTGAACAGTATTTTTGGGTGGCAAATAAGGCACACTAGATTCGGTTGCAATATTCAAATGAGGGCACTTTTTGGTTGGAGTATGCAAATGTGGAATAATTTTTGAGTGTTAAATGTAAATGAGGGATAATTTTTGATGCAATATTCAAATGAAGGAAGGTCCCACCTTGAGGGACGAATTAGCATCGTGTAGCTTCTTCTTGGTCCTTTCCAGCTCCTTCTCGAGGTCCTTTTTCTTCTTCTCCAGCTCCGCCTTGGAGTCCTTCAGCTGGGAGAGGAGGGAATTCTGCTCGCAGAGGGCCGACTTGGCCGCATCCCTCTCCTGTTCGCTCTTCTTCAGAAGCGCCAGCTTCTGCTGCACGTTGATCACGTTTCCGTTGATGACAACGGTTCCGTCGTCAGAAGCAGAGACCTGAAAATTCGGTTTTTTAAAAATTAATTTTGTTAATTTTTTTTCTATTGGAAAAAGCGGAAAATTATCTAGAAAACCGTTTTTAGACGTACCACCATCTAAGATCAAAATTTTATTTTGTGAATATTGCACCGAAAAAGCGCAAAATATTTTTTTAATTCAATTTTGGACCTCAAATTATCCACTCAAATTGAACTCGGCAATAAATTTGCAGTTTTTTGAATATTGAAACGAAAAAGCGAAAAATTGGTTTTCACGCGGAATGAGAAACCCGAAAATCGCTATTTTGTTGTGAAAATTGAAAAAAAAACACAATAGAAATTGGTTTTTAAAAAATCCGCCTTTTAAACGAATTAAAGTAAAAATTACTTTTCACGCCGCTTTTAAATAAATTTTGCTAAACTAAAATTACCCCGAAACACCCAAAATCAAGCCGTGTCAGACAAATTACGATAATTTTTTTTCTAAAAAAACAAAATTTGAATATTGCCCTGAAAACGCGAAAATTTTTTTTAAAAAAACTCAACCGTTAACCAAAACTCCATGCAAATTTTTGTGAAACTCTGAAAAGGCTAGGAAAGTTTAAAATGGCCAAATCGCGCTTATATATAACTTATCAATTAGCTATTTTATGAATATTGCACCGAAAAAAGAGGAAAAATTACACCGCTTTTTCGCGAATTCCGATTTAAAGCTTTTTTTTAAGCATTGAAGCACGTTTTCCTCTCCTCCAATACTTACCGTAGCCTCTCCATTGGCGGCCGTGGTGGAATCGGTGTGCTTGGCTCCGAATCCCCGAACCAGGGCATCGATCGCCAGGGGATTTTCGCAGGTTCCCGGCACGAAACGGACGTCCCCATTGGAATCCACCAGGTTGTCCGTCAGATTACTGGAAATTTGACTAATTTTTGAATAAAACTCATAAAAAAGCGTCATTTTTAAGGGTTTAAAAAAGGAAAATAACGTAAAATTGATTTTTTTAAAACTGACCGGTAGGTGACGCGGTCGGATTTGCCGCCGAGCTTCTGGATCATCTTGGTGATCATTCCTCGGGAAACGCCCAGGTCGGCGTTCAGAATCAGCTCCTCCAGATCCTTGTCGTTGAAGTAGCTGAAAAAGAGGTACATATAGCCGCTTTTGACAGCCAAAGGCCGCTTGGGCCGCTTTTAGCCATTAAAAGCAGATTAAACGAGAAAAAAAACGCATTCTCACCTGCACAGATTGGTGTCAAAGACGGCGCAGGCCTCGTAGAGAACCCTGTTGGCGACGACGGCCTTCAGTTCGATCCTCTCCACTTTCTCCTTTTCCTTCTCTTTCTCCTGGGCTGCCTTCTCCTCATCCGTCTTCTCAGCTCCCTCTCCTTCCTAAAATTCAAATTTTTTAATTAAATCTCTCAAAACCACTTACAGTAGCCGGTTTCTCTTTCCTACTAGCCTCGTCCCTCCTCTTCTTCTCAGTCTCCTTGTCGGCCGCAGTGGCCATATGCTGATAGATGGTGAAGGCGGCACTGCGCTCGATGAGCTCCTTGAAGGCCTCCGCGTAGATGGACACCTCGAACTGGGACTCCTTGTTGTCGTCGTGACGGTAGTCCAGAAGACTGGAGAGACTGGTGACTTTGCAGTCGAACTTTCCGCTCTTGGCCGTCTTGGAAGGGTAGACGAAGACCTGGAAATTTGAATCTAGAGAGAGAAAAAACCGCTTTTTGGCAACAAAAGGCCGCTCGAACGGATAAACAAGCTTTCTCAGGGAGAGACAGAGACAGAGCCCTTACCTTAGGCTCCTTGGGGAGGGCGTAGTGCTTCTCCAGAGAGGCCTTCTTCTCCTTCTTTTCCTTCTCCAGAGCCTCCACCTTCTTCTGGTACTCCTCAGCCTTCTTCTTCGCCTCCTCCGCATTGTCGGTGGTTTCGGCAACGACTTCAGCACCATCCTCAGCCGGAGTGGAGTCGATCTGAAACTCGAATTTGAATTTAGAATCCCCAAATTGGCATATTGCAGGGATTATAGTCAAATCTAAAGCAAAAGGCTAGTCAAAAATTTGAATATTGCGCAGTCAAAAATTTGCATATTGCGCAAAAAACCAACCTCCATAATCTCCTCGACCTCCTCCTTCTTGACCTCGGGCGGTCCGTCCTCCTCCAGCTCCTGTTCCTTATCCAAAGTCTCCTGCAGCCTCTGGGCGAGGAGGGTCTTAATTCCTCTGGTCTCCAGACCCCTGGCCTCCAACTCCAGCTTCAGTTCAGCCACCTGGAAATGGAAAAAGTTAGATTTTTTAAACTCTGAATTAAAAGCTAAAAGTACCATTTTAATTGTTTAAATTGTCATTTTAAAGAATTAATTTTAGGCCATTTTAAAAGCCTAATTTTCCACTTTAAAGGCTTAAAAAAACTAAAAGTACCATTTTAAAAGTCGAACTTAAGGGTCCAAATTGTTATTTAATGGTTAACAGTTTAAAGGTCTAAACAGCCGCTTAAATCGCTTATTTTAAAGGTCTAAAACGCTAATTTAAAGGTCTAAAAATACCATTTTAATGGTCCAAATCGCTAATTTAAAAGTCTGAAAACGCTATTTTAGCGACCTAAAACGATAATGCAAAGGTTACAATAACACAATTTCAAAGATCTAAAAATACCATTTATTTTGAAGGCCTAAAATGAAAATGTAAAGGTCTAAAACGCAGATTTAAAGGTCTAAAAATTCCAATTTGAAGGCCTAAAATTCCAATTAAAAGGTCTAAATATCATTTTCAAGAAAAAATCTAATTTAAAGGTCTAAATCGCTGTTTTAATGATCAAAAAATCCATTTTAAAGGCCTAAAACTAATTTAAAGGTCTAAAACGCTAAATTGAAGGTCTACCTTCATAATCTTGACATCCAGGTCGTTCCAGTGAGTGGGCTTAGGCTTGACCTTCTCCTCCACCACCGCTTCCTCCTCCTCCTTCATCGACACATCCACGTCCTCCTGAAATGCTAATATCAGATTTGCATACTGCAGCCGCCGCTCATTTGCTTACTGCTTACAACACCTCTCATTTGCACTTTTTTTGTTAATAAAAGGTTTTTAAAAAGTCTGTGTCCTGCAACAAAAAAGGAAAAAAAGCTGCATGCATGGGTTACGGATTAGCATATGACGGGGTTAAACACACAGAGTAGCAAAACACAAAACACATCAAATTAGAAGATACTGAAAAGTGACGTCACAAACACTGATTGCAACTGCCTGTGGACGTGGACTTTCCTTGACATCTGTGGTCTCCTGGGGGGCCTCACTAGCATCCAGCGGAGCAGGAGGAGGGCCATCGACGGAGAGGGCATCGACGGCGGCCACGCGGGCCTCAAGCTGCTGGCGGAGGGCGGCGCACTCGCTCTCCCATGCAGCCGGCCCATTCGGCATCTGGAGCTGGGTGTCCGGCCAGAGGAGGTGCACCCGGTCGACGCGGTCCTTCTCGGAGCGATAATAGCGCAATTGCACCAGCGAGTACCTGAGATTGGCAAAAGGTCAGAGACAGAGAGGGCCGCTAGGCGGCCGGCGGCCGAAGGTTGTGTGGAGAATTTTCGGGGAAAAATTCTCGAAAAAGTGGGGTTTTGAGAGGGAGTCTCGATTTGGATTTTAGGAAACGAAGGACTAACCACTGAGGCACGCCGGAGAGATCCACGCCGGTGAGGGCTCGGGTCGTTCGGATGGCGGTTTTGATCAAAGTGGTGGGGTTCGAGGGGTCCGGACCGTCGAGAGAGGGAGACCAACTGCCGCCCAGAGCCATCGTTTCTTTGCCGCGGGTTCCTGAAGAGAAGAATTAGAATTTTAGACCATAAAATTGTATTGTTAGACCTTTAAATGATACTTGTAGATCTTTAAAATGCCAATTTAAAATCTTTAAAATGACCTA
The DNA here is from genome assembly GCA_022343465.1 of Oscheius sp. G VE-2021. NCBI lineage: Eukaryota > Metazoa > Nematoda > Chromadorea > Rhabditida > Rhabditidae > Oscheius > Oscheius sp. G VE-2021. The sequence continues at coordinate 1,749,360 of JAJQXH010000046.1, read as the reverse complement.
AGTTAGACCCCTAAAATCTTACTTTTAGACCTTTAAAATGCAGAAAAATCCTTTAAAATAGAGGATTTTCCACAAAACCCCACCAATTGTGTAAAAATGAGTGTATGGGTCCCAAAGCGAAATAAATCAGTGTTTTTCGGTTTATAAACGAACTTACCTACTTTGTGTCGGTACTTCTAGATCTTTAAAATTTAAGGTGCATATTCAAAATGGATCTTTTAGACCTTCAATATGTATTTTTACCTCAAAATTGACCTAAATTAAACATTTAAAACGACCCAAATTAGACCTTAAAGTGGTAATTTAGATTATTGAATTAAACCAGAAATTGAATTGAATCGCACTTTTAGACTCGTTTTAGACCTTGAAAACCACCTAAGTTAGGCATTTGAAAACCTAAGTTGAACCTTTAAATTTAAACTTTGTAATTTAAAATCTAATTTTTAGACCAACGTAAAATGACCTAAGAAAAATGTAAAATTACCTTAAAAACTATCTTAGTTAGACCTTTCAAATTACCTTGGCTAGACCCGTTTTAAATGATTTTTTTAGACCTTTAAAGCTTTATCACGGTTACACTGTTAAATTTGCGCTTAAATAACTGTGTTTTTAACCCTTTAAATTGACTTTTGAAAGCCTTACCGACGAGGAACTGAATGTGCTTGAAGATGGAGGAGACCTCGTGGTTGTCATCGGTGGTTCCGTCGGGCAGAAGACCGAAGGCCTTCTTCAGCATCTCCGTCTTTCCGGCGTGAGCCAGCAGGAGAACCTGGAAATGGCAGAATCAGTCACGAAACTCGGCTCATTTGCATATTGCAAGTGAAAAACAAAACTTACCTTGACCTGGTGTCTGGAATCGGCGTCTTCGGGCTCGAGCACGGCGGCCTCTCCGTCGTGAGGGAAGTCGACGTCCTTGTGCCACACGTGGAAGGAGACCTGAAACATTGAATATCGTCCTGCGTTTGGCAGTATTCTAATCATTATTGTCCTTTCAGAATTCAAATAGGGTTTTCTATAAACTTACGGGGTTGGTCATATCGATGCTGGATTCGACGGGCACGCGGTCCGCCCAATCGGCGGTGAGATCGACAAAGTCGGAAGGCACGTAGAGCTTGGAGTAACGAGACCGGATGGTAATCACAGAGTTGTGGTCCCTGAATTCGAATTTTTAGACATAGAGCCTCATTTAATGAGTTTTCTGCTTTTTTGGCAACTTCAGGCCGCTTTTCGCTTTTTTGGCAACCTCATGCCGCTTTCCGCTTTTCTGGCAACCTCAGGCCCCTTTATGCTTTTTTTTTGCAATCTCAGGCCGTTTCTGGTTTTTGGGCAATCTCAGGCCGCTTTCCGCTCTTTTTGGCAACCTCAGGTAACTTTTCGTTTTTTTGGCAACCTTAGGCCGCTTTCCGCTTTTTTGGCAACTCAGGCCGCTTTCCGCTTTTGTTTGGCAACCTCATCCCGCTTTCCGCTTTTCTGGCAACCTCAGGCCCCTTTACGCTTTTTTTTTTGCAATCTCAGGCCGTTTCTGGTTTTTTGGCAATCTCAGGCCGCTTTCCGCTCTTTTTGGCAAAATCAGGCCGCTTCTGCGTTTTTTGGCAACCTCAGACCGCTTTCCGCTTTTAATGGCAACCTCAGGTCGCTTTCCGCTTTTTTGGCAGCCTAAGGCTGCTTTCATCGGCAACCTCAGGCCGCTTTTTTGGCAACCTCAGTCCGCTTTTTTTGGCAACCTCAGGCCGCTTCTGCTTTTTTTGGCAACCTCAGGCCGCTTTCCGCTTTTAATGGCAACCTCAGTTCTGCCTTTTCTGGCGATCTAAGAACGCTTTTTCGCTTCTGGCAATCTCAGGCCGTTCAAAAACGGGGAAAACGTACCCCCTGAGGACTGGTTTGGTGTGCCTCATATCGTAGCGCGGGATGATGCGCGCCCTCCTCCGCGGGGGACTGGCGGAATCCCTCTTGGAGGCCATCGACCGACTCCTCTCCCTCTTCCTCGTCGGGGGAGAACTCCTCCTGGAATTCGGCGGCGACGCCCGTCGGCTGCCTCCGTTCCCCGGCGGGGACCTCTTTCTGGCCGCGCGCGGGGGCGACGCCCTGCGCGGACTCCTCCGCGGGGGACTCCGCTTCCTCGGCGGCGAAGCGCGCGCCGCACCGTGACGGTCGGCCGCTCCTCCGGGACCCCAGCGGGACCTGAATTGCCGTCGTTTAAATGGGAAACATTAGAATACAGTACCCTCCACTGTTGCCAACCGGCTGGGCCTGATGCTGCTGCGGACGCTGGGGAGAGGGAGACTGCTGACGAGGCTGCTGCGCGCCGTGATGCGCGGCCGCGTCACCGCCTAAATTTGAATATTATGCTTGAAAAATGTATTTTAAGCCTGAAAATTGAATTTTGAGCGTGAAATTAGAAATAAAGCATAAAAATTAAATTTTTGGTTAGAAATTTGAATTTAAAGTCTGAAATCTAAATTTTATGAAGGAAATCTGAATTTCAAGCTTGAAAATCAAATTTCGTGCTTGAAAATTGAGCTTGTAAATTAAATTTTAGGTTAAAAATTAAAATTTAAAGTACGAAAATTGAATTGTAAACTTAAAATTTGAAGTTTAAGCCTGGAAATGGAATTTTGAGCTAGAAATTTAAATTTAATGCTGAAAATCTAAAATTTAAGCTTGAAATTCGAACTTCGTGCATGAAAATTGAATATTAGGTTAGAAATTTAAAATTTTAGCCAGACAATTGAATTGAATGTTGAAAATTTAAATTTAGGGCTTAAAAATTGAATTTAAAGCTTAAAAATGCTTGAATTTAAATTTTATGCTGAAAATGTGAACTTTAAGCAGAAAATTTGAATTTTACATTAAATCAATCGCAATATGCAAATTACCGGCGCCTCCTCCGGTGAGAAGTTGGATGCGGTAGGCGTTCCACTTAAACGGCATCTGAGGGTTGTAGCTGGCTTCGACCATCACTTTCTCGCCGACGCGCGGGTGCTGGCCACGGATTACACTGAAATGAGGGAAATTTGCAAAATTTTGCCAAAATAAAGGACTATATGGTAAATTTAAAGGACTGTCTTACCAATTTAAAGGGCAATTTTGCAACAAATCGATTAAAAATGTTTTTTTAAAAAAACTTACGAATGCTGGAAAAAGACGTCATCGTCGACGAAGCCGTAGCTGTCGTGCATCTTGGTGACGATTCCGACAAAGGTTCTCGTCTTGCCGGCTGCAGGGGCGGCTCCTCCCTGAAAATTAGCATTTTGCGCTTGAAACGACGAAAATCGGGAGAATTTGACTGCTTTGGGTACCAAAACTACATGCATCAGTGGTTTTTTGGTCCAAAACGAGAAAAATTAGTTTTTTTTCTCTTCACAAACGACAATAACGGCAAGAAGTTGACTATTTAAAGTTCCAAAACTAACCATGGATTAAAATACTACTTTTAGCCATTTTTAGACCTTTAAACCGTTAAAAGGCATGGGAATCCTATAAAATAGCGGATTTCTCACCAAAATTTTGTAAAAAAATAAAATAAAATACGTGAAAACAGGTGAAAATTAGAGTTTTAGGCACCAAAACGCCAAAAATTAGTGCTTTGGGTCCAAAAAAGAGAAAAATCGTGTGAACTAGGTAAAACTGACCATGGAGGCGGCACTCTGCTGAGCGGGGCGCTGTTGCTGTGCGGCGACGGCTCCTCCGAGCATCCCGGGCATTCCCAGCATTCCTGGCTGAGAGAAGGCGGCCTGGTTGATCATCGGCACTCCCACGCCCATCATTCCGAACGAACCGACGCCTCCGATGCCCGTGAAACCGGGCAACTGCGCAGCTGGAACATTGGAATCTGAGGAGGGATAGAGGGGTCCTAATAGGGACGGAGAAGGCTTCCCTCAGCTTGGAGACGTACATAAAATTGACAAAAATCTAACTGAAGCGGCATGTGGTTGCCAGAAAAGCGGAAAGCGGCGAGAGTCGTAATTATTAAAGGACTGTTCCATTTTGTTTTTGAATGGGTCCTACAGCGAAAATACTAAAAACTACTTGAAATTGCGATTTTAAGGCTAAAACTGTCCAAAATCAAGTTTTTGCTCCAATTTTTAAAGGGCTGTCACATACCCAAAATGAATCTATTTGAACAACAAAGGACTGCTTTTACCCAATTTTAAAAGGTGCCACAACGATAAATTAACCACCAATTATATGTACGCTCCGAGCCGTAGGAAACCTTCTATTTTAAAGAAAAAAAGATCAATAGAAAGCTTCACAAATGAATTTTAAAACAATAAAAATGAAAAACAAACCTCCGGCGGGCCTGGCCCATCCCGGCTTTCCTCCTCCGCCGAATTGTGACATTTTGTGAGATTTAGCAGACGATTAGACCCAAATTTCTGGAAATAAACAATTCTTTTTTAAAAAATTACTTTAAAATACGTTTTAAAAAACAAGGAAATAGGGAGAAAATAAGTGGAAATAGGTAAAAATCAAGGAAAATTAAGTTAAATCTATTAACACTCTGAATAAAAGGGTTTTAGGGTAAATTTGTATGCCAAAATTGTGTAAAAAACAGTATAATAATGAGAAATAGGATTATTGCACCACTAAAAACACGAGAATCGACAAAAACAAACCTAGTAGCTAAAATTGTTCAATTTTCGCTTTTTCCGTAATCTAAAATCAATTCACCATCACTTTTTGTGTTTTAAATTAAGAAACGGGTATTTTTAATTATTTAGATAAGTAAAAATGAACCGGAAGTGATTAAAATGTCTCAAATTTTAACTTAAAGCGGTCTAGATTCGAAAATTATAGATCTTGGCCGAGTGCCAATAAGGCCGCGACGCGTACGCAGTGCACGATTTTCGCTGTGGGACCCGGCTCTGGAACAGTTGAAAAAGTGAACTTTTGATTTGAAAGTGTTGAAATCCGCTGGATTTTTAATTAGTAACGTAAAATAATAGTGTTATAAATTCCGAAAATTAAAATTAAAGGTATTAAATTTAAAATTAAAGGATTATAAAGCCGCTTAATTGCTTTTTTACAGCTTTTTTTACCCCAAAGCTATGGTGGTAGTGATAAACAAGCGAAAACTACAGTGCAGAAGGCAAATGTCACGCAAATGGAATAAAAACGAGAAATGGTGGCAGCTGGTTTTTCGAAAGAAGGCAGTGGGGCGGCAGATGTACTATGGCAGGGGCGGCGGGGAGTAAATGGCGAAAGGGGAAATCGATTTTGTAATTTTCACGTAACACAGGTGGTCTAATTGGCAGGGATTTGACTCTTGGCGTTCAGAAAGGCGTGAAAAGGAGGAAGTGGAGGAAGGGAAATGGGAGAGAGTGGCAACAGGGGATGGTTATGGGCTGTGTAATATGGCCTAGCGACATAGATTTGGAGTGATGCGGAAAGAGAGAGAGAGAGTGTGTGAGAAAAAGAAAGAGAGAGTGTGAAAGAAAGAAGGAGAGATAGAGAAAGAGAGAGGGAGTGAGGGAGGGGAGAGAGAGAGAGAGAGAGAGAGAGAGAGAAAGAGAGAGAGGGGGAGAGAGACAGAGGAATTGAGATAAAGAGAGAGAGAAAGAGAGGAATAGATAGGGGAATAGAGAAAAATAGAGAAAGAGAGAAAGAGAGAAAAAAGAGGAATAGAGAGAGAGGAGAGAGAGAGAGAGAGAGAGAGAGAGAGAGAGGGAGAGGAAGTCAGAAGCGTTTTCTAGTGTTTGTGTGAGAGAGTATGTACGTGTGTGTGTGGGTGTGTGTGGGCGTCTCTCTCTCTATTTAACTTCCCCTTTCTTTACCCTTATTTTTCATCTACAGGTTTTCAAAATCACTATCTTTTTTCTGTTTTTTTTGTCTCTTTCTTTCTTTCTCTCTTTTTTTCATTCTTTAACCTCAGCTACTTCTTCCATTATCATTTATTCGCAATACAATACTTACATTATACATTCATGGTAAATTCAGACAGACCATTGCCATTTCAGCCATTTAGCATGCAGCCACAGAAGAAATGACGTCGTTGAAGTTGCATCCATCGAGTCCAATATTTCCGTGGTTGGGACAGCACCCTTGTTCATGGCCACAGTTGGGAGCCAATTTGATGCACCTTCCCTGGCATCCTCCGTGCTCACAAAGAACAACACAGTTTCCATTTGTATTGACAGAAGTGGTTTTGTCATTCATCCTGATGGCCATGCATCCATTCAGCTGAACCACCTCAGACCTTCCTAAAAGTTACCCAAAGAAAAAGTAGACTAACCTTGTTGACCGGCGTCGTCATACAAGGTGACATAGGCCGCATTGGCCACCATGGCTACGAGGAGGAAGACGAAGGCAGAATTCATGACGAGGATGGTGGTTCATTTGTGGAAAGGGAGGTTATATATCGGTAGATACAAGAGAAATATCTGTTTGAAGGTTGTTAGTGGGTGGAAAACCGAACTACATACTCCTGTGGATATGATATCATTTGTGTTGCTCACCAACTTGCCGCAGAAGCTTCCTACACCAAAGCAAACAGAAATCGGTTTCGGCAACACGATTTTTTTTTGTTTTGGTCTCTAACGTAAACAGACATTTCTCATGAAACGACCGATATATAACCTCCCTTTCCACAAATGAACCACCATCCTCGTCATGAATTCTGCCTTCGTCTTCCTCCTCGTAGCCATGGTGGCCAATGCGGCCTATGTCACCTTGTATGACGACGCCGGTCAACAAGGTTAGTCTACTTTTTCTTTGGGTAACTTTTAGGAAGGTCTGAGGTGGTTCAGCTGAATGGATGCATGGCCATCAGGATGAATGACAAAACCACTTCTGTCAATACAAATGGAAACTGTGTTGTTCTTTGTGAGCACGGAGGATGCCAGGGAAGGTGCATCAAATTGGCTCCCAACTGTGGCCATGAACAAGGGTGCTGTCCCAACCACGGAAATATTGGACTCGATGGATGCAACTTCAACGACGTCATTTCTTCTGTGGCTGCATGCTAAATGGCTGAAATGGCAATGGTCTGTCTGAATTTACCATGAATGTATAATGTAAGTATTGTATTGCGAATAAATGATAATGGAAGAAGTAGCTGAGGTTAAAGAATGAAAAAAAGAGAGAAAGAAAGAAAGAGACAAAAAAACAGAAAAAAGATAGTGATTTTGAAAACCTGTAGATGAAAAATAAGGGTAAAGAAAGGGGAAGTTAAATAGAGAGAGAGACGCCCACACACACCCACACACACTCACATACAAACACTAGTGCATAGACACACTCACGCGCGCACATGCTAAGTTAAAAAAGCCAAACGGAATTTTCACCAATAATTGTCTTGTTTCGCTTGTAAATAAATGATTCCGCAAGAAGTTAAAACGACGGAGGAATTATTTGCTCTCCAGACACACTCTCACTGTTATACTCACTCACACGCTCACACACAAGGCCCTTTACGGTCCCTTTAAGGTTAGAGGTGTGTTGTTTTTGCTTTCCACCGCGTGGTTCAAACTGCTTAACAGCCACTTTCAGCATGTATTCGTTTGCCCTCTTCCTCCTCTGTGCTGTGACTGTCAACGCTGAAGGCTACATTCGCTTCTACGAACAAGATGATTAAATAGGTAAGTATGAAATGTTCAAATATTTAAATATTTTTAGGTCAAATTGAAACAGTACGTGTTGACGGGTGCACCAACCTCACACTCAATGGCGTTGCAAACGTTATTGAAAGTTGGGGACATTGTGTGATTCTGTACAGCGGCTTCAATTGCGAGGGCCCTTCTGTCATGGTAGGCGGGGGCCGCGACATGCTTCCGGAAGGAACCAGATATTGCGTCTCCCTTCATTATATTGAGCTGGATTATTGCAACTTCGCTGGTATGACTTCTTCTGTGGCTTTTTGTCCTTATGTGGCTCAAGAAAATGGATGGTAATGAAAATAAAAGGGTGACAGTGAGCTTTTGTTACTTTGGAGAGAGAGAGAGAGAGAGAGAGAGAAAATGAGAGAAAGAGAGGAAAAGAAAGAGGAGGAGAAAGAAAAGGAAAAAGAGAACAGACAATGAGAGAGAGAGCAGAGAGAGAGAGAGAGAGAGAATGAGAGAAAGAGAGGAAAAGAAAGAGGGGGAGAAAGAAAAGGAAAAAGAGAAAAGACAATGAGAAAGAGCAGACAGAGAGAGAAAGAGAGAATGAGAGAGAGAGAGAATGAGAGAGAGAATGAGAGAGAGAATGAGAGAGAGAGAAAGAGAGAGAGAATGAGAGAGAGAGAGAATGAGAGAGAGAGAGAATGAGAGAGAGAGAAAATGAGAGAAAGAGAGGAAAAGAAAGAGGAGGAGAAAGAAAAGGAAAAAGAGAAAAGACAATGAGAGAGAGCAGAGAGAGAGAGAGAGAGAGAGAGAGAGAGAGAGAGAGAGAGAGAGAGAATGAGAGAAAGAGAGGAAAAGAAAGAGGGGGAGAAAGAAAAGGAAAAAGAGAAAAGACAATGAGAAAAAGCAGACAGAGAGAGAAAGAGAGAATGAGAGAGAGAGAATGAGAGAGAGAGAAAATGAGAGAAAGAGAGGAAAAGAAAGAGGAGGAGAAAGAAAAGGAAAAAGACAATGAGAGAGCAGAGAGAGAGAGAGGGAGAGAGAGAGAGAGAGAGAGAAAGAGAGAGAAAGAGAGAGAAAGAGAAAGAAAGAGAGAGAGAGAAGAGAGAGAGAGAGAGAGAGAGAGAGAGAGAGCGGTGGGAAGAAGAGAGAGGGAAGGCAGAGATGGAGAACCGCGAGCGCCGCGACGCGTCAATTTGATGTTTTTGGGGATTTTTGGCCCACTAAAAAGATCACCCATTGTTCAATGTGAATCAATTTTCAATTTCAGTTTTTATTCAGCAAGCTCATTTAACAGCGCCAAAAAAATTAATTCTGTTTTCTGTTTAACGCTTTATTCAACGGTTATGTATGGCCGTGCAGCGCCATGATATCTCTCCATGTCTTCTTGTCAGTGGCTTGCTGTAGAAACGTTGGACCGATCTTCTTCTGGAACTCATCTCTCCATCTTGCTCTCGGCTTTCCTCTCCTTCGGTTTGGACCGCGCGGATGCCATTCAGTTACAATTTTTGCCCATCTCCAGTCCGCCATGTTTGCAATACGCTCGCACCATCGGTATTTTCTCTTAGTACACTCTGTCATAACGTCCCTAACTCCGGTTTTCCGCCGCACCCATTCGTTTTGCCTGTGATCAAGTAAAGTCACCCCCACCATAAACCTTTCCATTCGCATCTGGGCAACCCGTACGGTATTAAAAGTAGCTTTGTTGACTGCCCAGGTTTCGCTGGCGTAAGTAAAAGCGGGAAGGACACAACCATTGAAGAGCCTCCGCCGGATCCTCATAGGAATTGACTTATTAGTGAGGAAATCGTGGTATTTATGAAATGCTCCTTTGGCTGTTTGAATTCGCCTTCTGACTTCACCGTCTTGACTGCCATTTAGAGAGATTTCTGAACCAAGGTACACAACCTTGTCCACGTGTCTCACGGGTGTTCCCCCTACTCTGACTGTTCGTGAATTATTAGAGGCCATAGCAATTGTTTTTTCACCGTTCAGCCGCAATCCCACTTGAGCTAGACCTTTTTCCAATTCTGTAACCATTTTCTGAATCTGTCGTGCATCATGTGAAATGAGCACTGCGTCATCAGCAAAGAGGAGATGACTTAGGTAATGTCCGTTTATGTTAATCCCTTTTCTGTCCCAGCTCATTTTTCGAAACACTTCCTCAAGAACGGCTGTGAACAGTTTGGGCGACAGACAGTCCCCTTGCCTAACTCCTTTTCCTATCTGGATTTGAACACGCTTGTTATTGACTAAGACCTCAGATTTACTTTCCAATCCTAGTTTTTGAACAAAAGAAATGACCTGTGCGTTTATACCTTGAGTCTCTATGGCCAACAGAATGGAATTTGTTTCTACACTGTCAAATGCCTTTGAAATATCCAAAAACAAAAGATGGACAGGTAGTTTGTATTCGTGGCAGTTGGAGAGAAGAATGTTAAGAGTGTGGATGCAGTCGACAGTTGAATAACCTTTTCGGAACCCGCATTGTTCGGGACTTAAAGATTCTTCGAACTGCTTCTGACATCTGTTGTTTAGAATACTGGTCAAAACCTTTTGGAGGATTGGAAGTAAACTGATTGGCCTGTAGTTTTTAAGCAGTGTCAAATCTCCGGAAGTAGTTTGGTCACAGAATCACCAAAGCCATTAGGAATAGATCCCTTGAGAATCTCATTAAAGATCTTAGCCAGTTGTTGTGAAATCATATCTGCACAGATTTTTTAGTGATTCAGGTGTAATATCATCACCGCCAGGTGCACGATTTGATTTCAATTTTCGCAGTTCCCGTTCGACTTCTTCAGTTGTTATAGGAGAAAAGTCACAGTCACTGGAGTTAGGCCTGTAGTTGATCCCGAGATCCCCTTGGTAAAGCTCGTTGTAGAATTGGGCAACCGCGGTTGAAATTTCGCAGTCTGTTTTAGCATATGTCCCATTAACAGTTTTGAGTTTAGTAATTACCCGTTCTCCTTGAGAAAAACTTTTGTTTACCGCTTTCAGAGACTTTCCATCTCTTATGGCTATCTCCACTTCTTGATTGTACCGTCTGATACGGTCGAATTACCAGCTAGCGCGGAGTTGTTTGTTAACGGTAACCCAATGTAGATGTGGGACTCCATCAGACACCATTTTCAGGTTTCTGCGAGTGTTTAGAAGAGCTTCGGTTTGAGGTGAGAGAATCAGACAATGAGATTCGTGAGGTTATTGGCTTGGACAACGTCGCAATAACAATGGCTGTTTGAATAGCTGTTGTCACTGTTTTGTAGTCAACATTTTCATCAAGCGGTTGGAGTTCTTGTTCGAGGGCATATCGAAAGAGCCTCTTGTCGAGTACTCCTTTAGAGTTGTTTTTGTTTGACGGCATGGGACGCCCATCGAAACGGAAACGCGCTCGAACAAGGCGATGATCCGACACAAAGTCAAACCGACCAACCACTCCCACGTCTAACACTCTCAGTCCTCTATCATAGAGGATGTAGTCTAGCTCACTTTTGGCCACACCATTGGGTCCAACCCACGTAAATCGCCGGGTTTCCTTCTTTTGAAAAAAGGAGTTTCCAATAAATATAAAAAATAATATATAAAAAATGGTCTTATATAAAAAATTAATTAAACTTTCAAAATCAATATTAAAATTTTTGTTTAAATTTTGTGACTCACCATTTTCAGCTTTTGACGTTTTTTTAGCTTTTGATATTTCGGTTTAAAAGAAAATTTTACGATGATTATGAAAAACACAGGTAAAGAGTAATTAAATTAACAAAACTCCTATTTAGTTTTTTAAAAAGTATAATTAACTTTTTAAAACAGCGACTTATTCCCCATCCCTTCGAGGAGATCATTCCGCTTTGATATGTGTATTGTGTGATTTATATTGCAAACTTCGGAATAAATAATTATCGCTAATTTTTTTTCTATTTTTCAAACAGGTTGACAAAACACTGTATTTTTGTAAAAGTAAAAAAAACGTTTTAGTTCAAGGGGAATGGCCTTATATAATTGTTTTTTCGAAGTTTAAAAAAATTGTATTTTTTTGATTATCTTTGGTTTCCACGATTCTGAAACCCACCCCTTTTATAAGATTTGGACAGCAAAAGGGGCGCGTTTACACGACCGTTTTACGCGTTTGCCGCACGGAAACACGGCTAGAGAGGGCGAGAGAGTGTGGGAAATGGAGAGACGCAGAGTTGGCGCCAATTCAAACTACATTTTCTAAAAAAAAAATTGAGCGCTTTTAAATTGGTTCATTTTTTTATCAAACATGGTAAAAAAATGATTTTTAGAATCCAGGGAAAGAGATCTAGGCTTTTACAACAAAATCAAAAAAAAAACTTACGGGGCCCTAATAAAAAAAAATAAACCGTACTTTCAAACGGTCAATAAAAAAGTGTAACTAAAGTTTCTAGCCTCAATAAAATAATTTACATCCCTCTCTACTTTTTTTATTTTGTTAACAAAAAAATTGTGCAGAATCGGCCTAGCCAAGTCAATAAAATAGATCTTCATTGAATGCTGATGACCTGCATATAAAATCGCAGCTTTTAGCATATTGCCGCCATTGTTCACCATTTTCTCTTTTACTTCCCACTTTACTTTTTTGGAAACAAACAATACTTTTTATCTTAAATTTTTTTTTAAAAATTTTTATATTTATCTTTTATATCTCAAAATTTTATATTAGGTTTTATTAAATGTTTCAGAATGCACTGCTTGGCTGTTTTTCTCATCGCAGCCTTGGCAGTCAATGTCAGTCCTCTGATTTTTATGAAATCCACTGATGAGGGACCCTGGAATGGCCACTCCATTTCCAAACGTTCCCCTTTCAAGTGCACCAACCAAAAAGACGATCGACCCCAGATGTGCTTCTGAATTCAATGGGAGGATGCATGATTCTGTTCAATCAACGCGACTGCCAGGGCCCTTCTATCAAGTTTACCCCGCACTGTAATTATTTCGACAGGAACTGCTGTACCGCCAAGGATTTTGTGAGACTGGAGAGATGCAACTTCAAAGGGACTCTGAAATCGGTGTCTCGATGCTCATAATGTTAAAGGAAATATTGATTGAATAAAAATGTTTGAGAAGCGTTAGAAATAGAGAGAGAGAGAGAGAGAGAGAGAGAGAGAGAGAAAATGATAGAGTGAGAGAGATATAGTGTGAATATGTGAGAGAATGAAATAAGAGTGAGTGTGTGAGAGTGAGAAAGTGTGAGAGTGAGAGAATCAGACAATGAGATAGAGAGAGAGAGAGAGAGAGAGAGAGAGAGAGAGAGAGAGAGAGAAAGAGAAAAAGAGAGAGAGAGAGAGAAAAAAAAATGATAGAGTGAGATAGATATAGTGTGAATATGTGAGAGAATGAAATAAGAGTGAGTGTGTGAGAGTGAGAAAGTGTGAGAGTGAGAGAATCAGACAATGAGATAGAGATAGAGAGAGAGAGAGAGAGAGAGAGAGAGAGAAATGATAGAGTGAGAGAGATATAGTGTGAATATGTGAGAGAATGAAATAAGAGGAGTGTGTGAGAGTGAGAAAGTGTGAGAGTGAGAGAATCAGACAATGAGATAGAGAGAGAGAGAGAGAGAGCAAGAGTGAGAGAATGAGAGAATGAGAGTGTGAAAGAATGATAGAAATATAGTGTGAATATATCAGAGAATGAAAAAAGAGTGAGGATGTGGGAGTGTGACAGAGTCAGAGTGTGAAAGTTCTGGAGTGATAGAATAAGAAAGGGAGAAAGTGTGAGTTTGAGTGTGTGAGAGTGAGACAATGAGAGAAAGATATATAGATAGAGAGAGAAAGAGAGTGAGAGTGTGAATATGTGAGAAAATGAAAGAATGATGAGTGTGTGAGAGTGTGACAGCGTGAGAGTGAGAAAGCGTGAAAGTGTGAGAGTGAGAGAATCAGACAATGAGAGAAAGAGAGAGAACGAGAGTGAGCATGTGAGAGTGTGAGAATATGAAAGTATGAGAGAATGAGAGTGAGTGAGTGAGGTAAACACTAATTGCTCCCCTATTTTATTGACTTTTCCTTCCTGCTAACCTGATTTTTCTATCTTTTCCGCCAATACCGTCATATCATCCCCAGAATTGACTCTAACTCTTATCTCTCTTATCTCTTCCTACTTAAGGAACACCCCCTCATTTTCCCCATTTCCGTGCAATGTTATCTTTTTTAGCCGCTGGACTTCTTTTACTGCAAGGTTGGCCTTATTATTCCATAAATTTTTTAAATTTAACAAATCTTCAGTCGTTGCGGCCGACAACACCTGCGTCTCCGGATATGACGTTGACGCCAATGGAAACTGTATTTCTGTAGGAAACACCATTTTAAATCAACAATCTCATTTCAGTTGAAATACAGTACTGTTGACCGCAACACGGCGTCTAGGGCTTGCGCAAATGAGGGCGCCGTTCTTGTCCCTATCCCTAATGCCTTTGTAAGTTGATATTTTCGGGCTCAAGCGCAAAATGTAATTTTCAGTCCAATACCAGGCTTCAATCTTACGGACAGAGGGTGGAGGCTTTTTGGCTTGGAATCACTTGTCTGGGAAATGACAAGACAACCTGTGTGAATGATGATGGAACCAACTTTACTAGCTCTACTTTTGATAATTTTTATGGATGTAGGTGGAGAGGGTTAGAGAGAGAGAAAGAAAGAGAGAGAGAGAGGTATATAGAGAAAGAGAGAGACATTAAAAGACAGACAGAGAGAGAGAGACAAAGAAAAAAAGCCTCTTTCTGATGGCTGGGATTTTGAAAGTTTGCAGTTTTAGACTTTAATCCATGCAAAGGCAAGAGTCAAAAAATCCTTACTTTCCCTTTTCAAGTGAAATTTCAACCACTTTCATAATTCGGAATAGTGGCGATTTTAACGGCAATTACGCGTAAAATATAGCTCGAATATAAAGCTGATTTTTTTTTTGCCTTTTTTCAGATTTCAAGCAAGAAAAGACGAGTTTCTGCTGAAGTTTCTAAAATGATTTATTTAACATGATTCTGGGTGTAAAAATAGCTATCGATTGCCACCCTCAAAAATATTTTTGGTCAGTGTTGAACAGAGTTATATAGTTTTTGCCTTAAGGTCTTCTTAAGGACCTTAAGTGAAAAACAGGCAAAATTGGGTTAGTTTATGGGTTCTTTGGGTTCAAAAAACATTTCTAAATGTAAGTAGTTTCCACCAAATCTAAAATTTAGTGGTCCGCCGGTTTGTTAAGCTGCTCGAATATGACTGATCCATGGTCTTAAAGAGAGAGGGAAGAAAGAGAGCAAGAGAGAGAGATTAGAGAGAGAGATATTAGAGAGAGAGAAAGAAAGAAAGAAAGAAACAGAGAGAGAGAGAGAGAGAGAAATAAAAGTTTCAGTCCGTCCTGACGTCGATGCCGGAGCCTGTGTCGTCATGCTCACCGCCAACGGAAGGTGGTACAGTGCCGACTGTGCTTCAGCCAGAGATGCCTACGTCTGCTCCTACAACCCTAATTCTCGCCGTACGTTTCTCTCTCACCCTCTCTCTCTCTCTCTCTCTCTCTCTCTCCTGTCTCTCCCTCCCTCCGACCACAGAACCTCCACTTTATCTCGTCGGAAGTGATAACAAAAGCCAAATATCACCTTTTTCAGCGGTCACATGCACTCAAGACTCCACCCAATTTCATGGAAACTGCTATTTCCCGATTGATACGACGTCAATTCAAGCAGCCAAGGCTAGATGTCAACAGAACTGCGGAGATATCGCATCGATTCATGCACTGGGGGTTTGCAACATTAAACTTCTGATTAAAATTCAATATAGGAGAATAGTTTCGTCAGAGGACTGGGATCTAGCTATGACACGAAACAAATCTACCTGCTTACGGGACTGCAACTCAATGGAAGCTCTTACCAATGGACTGACAAATCAAGCTACAATTATTATAATTACGGTAAGTTTTAAATTCCAGTTTAAAAAATTCAAATTCCACAAACATTCATGGTTTTTTTTACAAGTTTGTCTTTATAATATGAGCTATCAAAGCTCTAAATGACCAAATTGCTGCCTTACGTTCTGCCGGCCCTGTGTTTACGCGATTCAAATTTGAATGTGTTTCCTCTGCGTGTCTGTCCTCCTTTCCTCCATTGCGACTCTCGTCGTCTGCAGGCATATTGCGCGGCGGTCTTCACCCGTACGGGATCGGCGACGCCGCCGAATGATACAATGGCCTCCCCATATTGGCAGTAACATTGTTATAACTAAGAAAAGAACAAATAAAATGTTTTTATTTAAAAAATAAATAAAGAGAATATCTAGAAATCACATGGAATCTCCAAATATGATGACATAGCTTTGAATTCGCAATAGAGCTACAAAATTAGCTCTGGAGCGCGGGTACCCACAAATTAAGAAGGTCGTTTACTGTCATCAAAGTACGGCAATGGAAAGTTTACCAAATTATTAAAAAAAGTGAAAACAAAAGTTAGAAACTATTATTTTAAAGAACCCCTTTAGGTTACAAAAACTCCGCTCTTGGCAGCTGTGTCTCCATGGCTCTTCAAGATGATGCTGTTCCCAAAGGCAAATGGATCAACTCTGGTTGCACCGCCAGTAACATTGTGACTGTATGCAAAAAGAGTAAGTCTTAATCCGGATTTCATTAAAGGGGAAGGACCGCGTAAAAATAATTTTTCTGTTTTTGTGATAAAATTCTAGATCTTATTCCCAGGATTCCGAAAAATACCTCTTTTACCCATTTTGGCTCAAAATGAATCGATTTAGGAGCGCTTGAATTTTCGGGAAATTGTCATTTGAATTGCCGCCAACTCTGCGTCTCCCCATTTCGCACACTCTCTCGCCCACTCTGGCCGTGTTTCCGTGCGGCAAACGCGTAAAACGGCCGTGTAAACGCGCCCCTTTTGCAGTCCAAATTATATAAAAGGGGTATGTTTCGAATGGTGGAAACGATTACTACTCAATGAAAGTTTAATAAAGATACCTTGAAAAATCAATTTTAAGAGATCCTTCTCCTTTAACTTTTATCGTTAGGCATGACTAATCACTGCGACACCACAACCGTTCGTCCCACTCTTAGTCCAACTGTTTGTTCATCAACCATGTACTACAGCTCTTCTGGAACAGTGAGTGTTTTTGAATGAGAATGCGTGAAAGAGTGAGTGACTGAGTGAGTGAGTGAGTGAGTGACCCACTGACCTCTCATTTCCAGTTCTACTCCCCCGGCTACCCTCTCCCCAGCATCGCCAACACTTGCGAATACGTCATTTCCGAAAACGCCGGTCTACCCTACATCTCCTTATCTTCGGTTAAACTTGACTACAACAGCCACATCCAGATTTTCGACAACTTCCTCGACCCTAAGCCTTCTGTAGAGTAAGGGCACTTAGAACTTGGGGCCATTAGAATCTGTTTGTAGTTTGTATTCCACCAGCTTTGGAGAGCGTACCTTCTACGGAAACAGCAGTGTGATGAAAGTGAGGTTTATCACAAACGGTGGTTCTGGAAACTTCTGGCAGGCTAACTTTGGACTTCAGGGTAATTTGGGATAATCTATCAAACATTGGAGAAATTTAGTGTCAACTACTCCTATTCAGCCTACCAGGGGATACTGTAATGGTGGAGAATTGAGCAACTATGGAAATGTGAGTTTTGTTTCTCTCTCTCTCTCTCTCTCTCTCTCTCTCTCTCTCTCTCTCCCTCTCTGTCTCCCTTTCTTTCTCTCTGTCTCGCTTTGTCGCTCTCTCTTAGTCTCTCTTTCTCTCTTTCTTTCTCTCTCTCAATCTTTTTTTCTCTGTCTCTGTTTCTCTCTTTCTCTCGTTCTCTCTCTCTCTCTCTCTCTCTCTCTCTCTCTCTTTCCCTCTCTTTATCAAATGCCACTTTCAGTTCACAAGTCCTCATTACCCCAACAACTACGATTCTTACGTAGATTGCCCCTACTACCTTAGATCCAACCAGAACCGTGTGGATGTGCGTTTCAATGATTTCTCCTTGGCTTCTGGAGACAAACTGACCATCTTTGATGGTTATGGGTACAATAATAGAGTGTTAGCTACGTAAGTTTTAACCTAGTCCAATATAGCATCAGGGTTTTAGACTCCAAGGAACGGCAACTAACTTTGCTAGGAACTACACCTCGACAGGAGAATATTTGACGCTGAGGTTCCAGACTCAGGCTAACGTCGCACGAGGATGGCAGGCGTCTTTCTGGTCTACAAACTAAAAGGAATAAAAACTAAAATAAAATAAAAATTTGGAATAAAAATTTCAAGGTGACATTTTTTTGAAGGTTATACTTTTCTAAAGACGGCCAGACCGCATCTCGGTCGCATTCAGACTTAAAAGGGATGGACCTCGTAAAATTGATTTTTCTGATTTTGTGATAAAAGCCTAGATCTCATTCTCAGGATTCCGAAAAATACCCATTTAACCCAATTTAGAGCAAAAAGAACCGATCTAGGAGCGCTTGAAACTTTGGGACCCTTGAAGTTTGAACTGCCGCCAACTCTGCGTCTCTCCATTTCCCACACTCTCTCGCCCACTCTGGCCGTGTTTCCGTGCGGTAATTGCAAGACTGGGCCGTGTAAACGCGCCCCTTTGCAGCTAAAATCATATAAAAGGGGTATGTTTCAGAATCGTGGAAACAACTCTATTCAATGAAACAATTATAAAGATCTTTGAAAAATCAATTTTACGAGGTTCTTTTCTTTAAAGTAACCGTCAGCGACCTCATTTCGAATTGCATTTGCATATGGCGCACATTACTTTATGCGGTGGAACTACCGTTGCCTCGGCCGCCGATCTCGTATGGGTATGAGACTCGTGACGCTACCCTGTCAGACAACCAGAGTTTTCTGCGTCTTTGCGGGCGGGAACATTGAAAATTCGAAAGTGACGACCAAAAAATCGATAAACCGATTGAGTGGACGGACGCGTAAACACCGTGCACGTAGTTCCTTAAAATGCCGGCTATCCACATTTGCATATTGCCTAGAATGGGCAAAAATAGCATTTTAGATGTCTCTAAAACGCCGCATTTAAAACCCAAACTGTTATATATTTATAAAATAACTTTTCAAGCTCTTTAATATGAGCTAAAAGCAAAAATGATCCCTGACGGTCTGTTTTAATTCTTTATCTGCAGCCAGATGGATGCTGAAAAAATTTAAAAAAAAAACTGAGCCGTTGTTAAATTTGTTTTTTCTTCCCCCATTTCTTTACCCTCATTTCCGTTTGTTTACGCTATTCTCACACACAATTAGGTCTATTTCGTAGATTTTATCGAAATCCGCATTGAACCCAAAAAATCGTTCCTTGACATGCAAGCGCAGAATCAATTTGTAACACTGCTTATTGTCGCTACATTTCTTTTATGGATTTTTACAGGTATTTAAAAAAACTATTTAAAAATAACTATTTTAACTAGTGTATTCCTATTCATATTTGGGAAAAGAACTTTTCTTTTCCTTTTCGGCGGTTGGCAGACGACAAAATTTGGAATTTCTTTGTTTTAGGCATGGAATGGAGAAAGTGCTTATGATTTTAATAAACCAACTGGTGCTGGACGTACCGGAATCTACGTGCGAAATATTTTTCGCGCCAAAGACGATGAAATTCAAATGTTCTTTTTAAAGGATTATAGAAATGAGTGAGTGATTGAATAAGTGAGTAAGTGAGTGAGTGAGTCTGTGAAAATTTTCGCAACGAATTTTCATTTAGAAACATTACAATAGAACTAAAATTTAATGACACATGGATACCATTTCAATATAAATGTTACTACTCAGTTTGCCGTGGTACAAACTCTTTTTGCACATTCATGGGTAACTTTAAATACAGTTTCCACAAATCACT
>JAJQXH010000046.1:1660000-1725000 GCA_022343465.1 Oscheius sp. G VE-2021 | reverse complement strand
TTACCCAAACATCTCATTTAGAATATTTACAATAGAAATAAAAGTAAACGAAGCATGGATTCCCTTTAAACATCAGTGTTATTACGCAGTTTGTCGAGGCACCAACGCCTATTGCGCGTTTATGGGTACCTTCAACATCTTTTTTTACCCACTTAAATTCAGACCATTTCGGAACCGTTAAAATTCCAGAAGATTTCAATGAGGACTTTGCAATTGTGAGAGTGAATTTTAAAAACCAAAATAAACCACTGAAGCGGATGTTAAGAATACTGTGGGTTACTGTAAAACCCTAGTCTAACGGTTGTTTTCAAGAGATGTTCGCCCAAGCGGGACATACATTCACCAGTTGGCAGTTGTTCTACAGCCTGCCTACTATGTCTCAGACTGGCAAAATGTGATTCAGTATTTTGAGTCGTGGTTATCTCATGGAGCCACGAAATTCTATGTCTATCATTATTCATGGACAAAACAGGTGAGGGAGAGAGTGTGAGAGTGTGAGAGAATCAGAGAGTGAAAGAGTGAGAAGAGTGAAAAAGTGATAATGTATGAGAGTGAGAGAGTGAAAAGCGAGAGTGTGAACAAGGGAGTGAGAGTGAGAGAGCATCAGAGACTTTGAGTGTTTCAGGTTCAACAAGTTATTGATTTCTACCAGTCTAAGCTTGGAAACGGTCTCGAAGTGCTTCCATGGTCTGCCGTTCCAAATTTTCAACACGAAACAGGAATTTTTGAAAAGGACCCGAACACTCTGATCTTCAATGTGATGGCCGAAGCTGCTTTGAACAATGCTCTTTATCGATCAAAGTAAGCGAAAGAGATGGAAATTCACTGTCGAACTCTTTCCCACTGCGATGCATTTATGATCCTTCCCATCCACCTTTCTCTGCGTATCTAATCTTCCCCACTGTCTTTTGTCTGCGTCTATAACTTACCCCGACTCTTTCTTGTCTGCGTCTCTAACCTTCCCTGGCTGACTTTTGTCTGCATGACCCCGACTCTTTCTTGTCTGCGTCTCTAACCTTCCCTGGCTGCTAGGCATTCCTTACGAAAGTGATAAATCTGTGAGTAAAAAAACAAAAAGGTAGGACATCGAAAAATTAATTTTTCTGAAAATATATAGTTTCCACTATTCTGAAATCTACCCCTTTTATATGATTTCGACTGCAAAAGGGGCACACCGCCGAGTCTTGCGATCGCCGCATGAAATTACGGCTAGAGTGGGCGAGAGAGTATGAGAAATGGAGAGACGCAGAGTTGGCGGCAATTCAAATTACAAATTCCCCAAATTTCAAGCCTCCTAAATCGATTAATTTTGATCCAAAATGGGTAAAAGAGGTATTTTTTGGAATCCTGGGAATGAGATCTATACCCCTCGCCCATCGAGCTTGGCAGTTGAAATGACCATGGTTATGCTAATGCACCCTGCATCTCCTCATGTTTGAGCTCTCTTGCTAGTTAGATGTGCAGGTTGTTTTAATAAAACCATTTTTGAAGTCGTAGTCGGCGGGCAACGACTATAGGCTTTTATCACAAAAAAGAAAAATTATTTTTACGCGGTCTTTCCCCTTTGAAATGGATCAATCAAATAAAAAAAAAGTCTTACTTTCAGAAACGTTGCAAAATACTTAGCAGTGATGGACTTAGACGAATTGACAGTCACTTTCAACACTACGTTAATTGACGTTCTTGACGAAATGCAATATAACCAAAGTGATATTGGGTTTTTCAACGTAGAGTGGACTCACCATTTGCCAAAGGTATATAATACTTATTACATAAACCAATATCTTTGCAGATTGACCTACTGAAGCTAGACAAACCTTCTGACGTCAATTTCAGTTACCTTAATTCGATTGAGAAGGTTTCAAATAAAAGCTTACCCGACGGCTATTTCGGAACTTCAAAGTGTATATATCGTCCAGATAGGGTACCACATTCAAATCTTTTGCGTAAATCACTTTTTCAGATTAGACTGTTGGATCACCACAATCCAATAATTTTGGAATGGAAAGATGACAACAAAAATGTGGGGTACTATGGGGTAGAAATTAATGAGACTGATGTGGTAGCTGTTCATTTACGGTATCAAACTACAAAAAATATAAAATAATAAATGCCTAGACGGGTATTTGAACCTGACTGCGAGCTGGAAATTGTGGAAACGTCAGACATTCTGACAGAACACGGCAAAGAAATGGAAAAGGGGTTCAAAAGGCGAATTTCAGGGTCCCACTTTGCAGGTAGTTCTCTCTCTCTCTCTCTCTCTCTATCTGTTGTTTTCCTTCAGAAACTTCCCTGAGTCCCTGGGTTATTGAACATTCCACAACATTCAACACACTAAATGACTGCCGACGTGCTTATTTAAAGTTTCCAAAAAACGAAGCATTGAGAAATTGTCGTTCCGTAAGGTATAATTAAAAACCCCTTTCATAAAAACCTCCATGAAAACCCTTTACATAAACTTGAAATTCATTTATTTTCAGAGGATGCGAAGCACATATATCTAACAAATTCTCTTTTGTAATTGCAGCAATTTCATGGACAAACATCGCAGATCCCGGTAGTTCTGAAACTCCATTGTAAATATATCAATATGTTTGTTATAACAAACCGTAATAAAATTTATTGTGTGACTGAAACTTTGCCGGAATAATAGTGTTTTTGGTCAATCATCGCGATTACTTCTGGATTATAGATTTTTGATCTCGGGTTACGGTAATGGGGTGCTGGGTACTGTGTCAGCTAAAACTTGATGAAAATTTACAAATAAGGTATGATAATGATTGCAAATTTTATGCAGCATTGTTAATTACACTTACTTTGAGTTCCTAGCTTACATGTTAGCTTGCGTTCGATAAAACACAAAAAAAAACATTTTCTCAAAAATATGGAAAGACGTATCTGAGATTTTTTGATATGTTATGTAGAAGATTGTTTTCAAACTGTGTAAATTTCTTTAGCTAAACAAAGTGCATGCCGCGGAAACAGTGGAATTAAGGGCCCTAATTGGCCTGCGCAACCTCAATTTTAATAGAAAATAGAAGATTTGACATTAAAACGTTGTCAGCGATTGTATTGAATGTATTTGTTATTTAAAACATTTTTATTCCTTGAAATTCCATTTTAGAACGCAATTCCACCTAGAAACCACAAAATCTCCAATTATGACCCAATAATCAAGAACTTTTTAATTTTACAATTTCAAAGGCACGTCCTCCATTTCTCCCTCTTGTTTGCGCTGTTTTTATACATAATGAGATCTCGGTCGTAGATTTTATCTCGAACCCTTCCGCTTTGAACGAAAACCTGGATGTGTTCTTCGGAATGCAGCTGCAAACATTATTTGTAGATTTACTGATTTTTTCAATATGTATTTTATGGATTTTCGCAGGTATTTAAAAAAATCCTTTAAAATAATTGTTTAAGTATCTTTATCTTACACCTCAAATTCTGGGAACGGATTTTCTATTTCTTCATTTTTGGCAGTTGGTTGACGACAAGAATCAGTAAGTTCTTAATTTTTAGATATGGAATGAAGACGCTTACGATTTTAATAAACCAACTGGTGCGGGACGGACAGGACTATACGTGCGAAATATGTTTCGTGCTAAAGATGATGAAATTCAGATGTTCTTTTTAAAGGATTGGAGAAATGAGTGAGTGCGTGAGCAAGTGAAAAAGTGAGAGTGATCGTGATCTGTGATTAATCAATCTACAAGTTATTTATTTAAGGAATGTTTCTGTTGAACTAAACATAAATAATTCATGGATACCAATGCACTTCCATTGTTATTACCCTATCTGTGGAGACCCAAGTTTATTTTGTGGTTTTTTGGGTAAGAAATTATTTTTTTAACCAATCACGAATTTAGATAATTTTTCTTATTTGAAGATTCCTGAAACTTTTGCTGAGGATTTACTCACGGTCAGAGTAAATTTTTTTGAATCTTCTAGACTTAACGAAATAAAATTAATGTGAGGTTAAGTTTCCCAAGTTTGATTCCGTTTTATTAAGGGATGTCCGCTCAAACGGAACTTACAGCCACCAGTTGGCTGTTGTTCTACAACCAGCCTATTATGTCTCTGACTGGCAAAACGTAATTCAGTACTTTGAATCTTGGCTAGCAAACGGAGCCACAAAATTCTATATTTATCACTATACGTGGTCCAAAAAGGTATTTTTTGAGTATTAATATAAATAAAGTTTTCTAGGTTCAACAAATAATTGATTTCTATAAATCAAAGCTCGGAAGTGGCCTTGAAGTTATTTCTTGGTCAGCCCTTGAAACTATTGAAAGCGACAGGGGAAAGTTTGAAAGGGATCCGAATACTTTAATGTTTAATGCAAAGGCTGAAGCTGCATTGAATAATGCACTTTATCGATCAAGGTGGGTTAGAGAAAGAGAGAGAAAGAAAAATTTGATATTTTTCGAAACGTTGCAAAATACTTGGCCGTCATGGACTTAGACGAGGTAGCAGTTGCTTTAAACGGCACTCTTCTAGAAACTCTTGACGGTTTCCTTAGCAAACGAAGCGATATCGGCTTTTTCAAATTGGATTGGATTCATTCTTCTCCAAAGGTAAGTTTCACCCCTTGGCAAAGCTGAAACAGTAAAGATTGATCTACTGAAGTTTGACAAGCCTTCTGATGTTAATTTTAACTATCTTAACTCAATTGATATGGTTTCAAACAAGAGCTTACCTGAAGGCTACTTCAGCTCTGGGAAGCTTATCTATCGTCCCGATAGGGTAAACCTTTGTTCGTTAAAGTAAAGCATTTGTTCAGATAAGAATTATAGATCATCACAATCCAATAGTACTTGAATGGAAAAATGAGTACAAAAATGAGACCTTTAGTGGATTTAAAGTCGATGCAAGTGATGCAGTATCTGTGCACCTACGGTAAGAAATAACTACAACTACTGACCACTTATAGGCGCATTTTTGAAACAAACTGTGAGATGGAAGTTGTGGATACGTCAAATTTACTTGCAGAACATAGAGAACAAATGCAAAAGGCGTACCAAAAACGAATTTCCGGATCACAATTTGCAGGTGCATCTCTTTGCCTATTTCTGTCTCAATATCTCTCTCTCTCTCTCTCTCTCTCTTTGTTTCTGTCGCTATCTTTGACCTTGTTTTTGTCTTTATCTCTCCCTCTTTTCCCCTTTCCCTTCCTATTTCTTTCTCTCTTTTCCCATCTGTCTCTCTTTTTTGTTTTTTCTGTGTGGGTGTATGTCTGTTCCTCCGTCTCTCTTAATTACTTTGTTTTAAAAAAAAGTTTTTTTAGAAACTTCCCTGAGCCCCTGGTTTGATCATCATTCATCTACTATAAAAACCCTCCGTGATTGTCGTCAGGCTACGCAAATTTTTCCAAACGACTTTGCTTTGAATCAATGTCGATCAGTTAGGTATGATGCTGTTTGAAACTTGTTTTGTTATCAATCAAATTTATAATCACATATAAAAAGGGAGACTATCTTTTGATTTACAAACACTCCAAATTTTTGTTATTTTAGGGCCTGTGAACCTTACCTGGCCAACATTTCTTCATTCGTGATGTCAGATATGGCTTGGACAAACATTGCCATTTCGCCGTCTTGGACCAGTCGCCTGATAAAAATATTTTCATGAAATTTTCAAAATGAGTCACATGGATGTTTCATTTTGCTACAGTACATTCACAAATACACGGATAAATAATCATAAATACATTATGAAAGTTATACGGAGAGGCAGTAGGGGAAATGGGGTGAACACCAAAGATCTAGTTTTTTAAAATAAAATAATTTCTAACAAAAATCCACAGTGACTTGCCACGGCAGTCAAAAAAGGAAAGGTTTCTACATTTTAAGCGCCAAACCTGGCGTGTCGTAATTTTCAACGCTTAGGCCGTGGCACCGACGCTCAGGCTCGGCGGTCAGCCGCTTTTGTTCGGCACTTTAGCCACCAAAATGTTGAATTTATCACAGTTTTAACAGATGGACGCGGCTAATAAAAATATTTATGTACTTTGGCTTGTATCCTATAAAAATAAATTAGCCATGCTCAAAAAATAAAAATGGAAAATACCTGGGGATAAAAACGGCTACTATCCGTAGGTTCATCCGTTCTATTTAGCGTCGTTCAACTGCATCCCTGAAAATTTTGGTGTTTTTAAATATTTGAAATTACCAAAACTTAAAAATGCAAAAACAAATAAACATTTCAATGAAAGGCTATTTTAAAAAATGCATTTCGACAACGCACAGTTCTAATTACACCGATAATTGACTGTAAATTCCGTTA
Source organism: Oscheius sp. G VE-2021 (assembly GCA_022343465.1). Classification (NCBI taxonomy): domain Eukaryota; kingdom Metazoa; phylum Nematoda; class Chromadorea; order Rhabditida; family Rhabditidae; genus Oscheius; species Oscheius sp. G VE-2021. Next base: position 1,718,715 of record JAJQXH010000046.1, on the reverse strand, counting down.
TAACGTGCTAGCATACATACCTATGAAAACAACAAAAGTTAAGAATACCTAAGAAAAAACATAGACAAATACAATCCTCCTTAAATAAAAGCGAGATAAATTCCCAGAGCAAAAATTCCTGTCAGAATGGGTTACTGTAGTTTGGACCAGCGGCTCTTTTCTCGCTTTTCAAGGTGTCTTTGGTTACGTACCCGTTACTTTTTCCTGATATGTCAGAATTAACAATCAACAATACGACCTTAATTGAAAATTCATGAGAAACCCGGCTTTTTTATCGGATGCTATAGGCGTGTGAGCGAAAATAGTGGGGCCTTCGTCGTCTGCCTCACCAGGCCGCCCTCTTTTTTGCGAACACTATTTCGCTGTCTTTTTGAAGTTGAAGGTTTTTTATTCTTTTCGTTCTAAGATTGTTAAATTAACGTTTCTTGACGTGTTTTGTATATTTCCCCGTGATTAAAACGTTTTCACCTTATTCTATTGTATTTGGACTAACGTATTTCACAAAATTGGATCTCCGCGGAGGCCGTTTTGTTGCTTTAAGATTTTTGCGACTAGGCGCGTTTTTTGCCATGCCTTTTCGATGTACAATCATCTTCTTTCATCCTTCACATCATCTTTCAGCAATCACTGTGAGCGAAGCGGCCGTTTCGTGCACCAGGAGGAGACCAGCATAAAACGCCCACCCCAATATCCGGTTGGTCCACAATGGTCATTCAAAATTGTATGCGTAAAAAAGGGTGCGTCGCTGGGGCCGATGGCCGTCTAATAATTAGACGAACGAAGGTTGGCGCTGTAAGCGGCCGTAGGCCGCCTTCTGCTGGTGGAAGACTGGCGCTATAAGCGGCCGTAGGCCGCCTTCTTCTGGTGGAAGACTGGCGCTATAAGCGGCCGTAGGCCGCCTTCTGCTGGGCGAAGACTGGCGCTATAAGCGGCCGTAGGCCGCCTTCTTCTGGTGGAAGACCGGCGCTATAAGCGGCCGTAGGCCGCCTTCTGCTGGGCGAAGACTGGCGCTATAAGCGGCCGTAGGCCGCCTTCTGCTGGGCGAAGACTGGCGCCATAAGCGGCCGTAGGCCGCCTTCTGCTGGGCGAAGGCTGGCGCTATAAGCGGCCGTAGGCCGCCTTCTGCTGGTGGAAGACTGGCGCAATAAGCAGCCGTAGGCCGCCTTCTGCTGGGCTGGCGCTATAAAAATTTCAAAAAAAATTTCAGCGATCTTTTTAAAAATTTAAATGACCATTGTGGATTAACTTGCATTGTTTTTTCTCTCTCGTGTGTAATACTTTTTTATATTTGTTTGCATGTAATGAACATATTCAGTGATTTGCGGCGTGTAATAAGGAGGTGCCTTTGTAAGCAGTTACGTAAACATTAGGGGATAACTAAAAACAACAAAAAAGTAAAGAAATAAAAGAAAAATACTTAAACGGGTGCCGGCTGGCTCCAAGCCATCGCGGCGGGACGCAAGGTAGACCTTTAAGAAATGGCCAAAATCCGTCCTTCCTTCACGGCCTCGGTTTCCGTTGTTTGAATTTGCTTACGCTGTTTCCGATTTTCCATTGTTTTTTGTTTACGCCATTTTCACACACAATTAGGTCTCGTTCATAGATTTTATCGAACTCGCTTCCGCTTTAAACGCATGATTTGTTCTTTGAAATGCAGACATTATTTGCTGATATAGTTATTTTTTCAATATTTATTTTATGGATCCTCGCAGGTATTGAAAATGTTATCCTAAATTAGTCGTTCTAGTTTCTTTAAAATCTAGCAACGGATTTTCTGTTTCTTCTTTTTTGGCGGTTGGTAGACAACAAATTCTTGCTATCTTTTTGTTTTCAGGCATGGATTGCACACAACACTTCCGATCCTTATAATTTTAATAAACCAACTGGTGCTGGACGCACGGGCATATACGTGCGAAACATTTTTCGTGCAAAAGATGATGAAATTCAGATGTTCTTTTTAAAGGATTGGAGAAACACGTGAGTTTGTGAGTGAGTGAGTGAGTGATTGAGTGAGTGAGTGACAATGATCAAACAATCAAAAAATATTTTTAAGGAATGTTACTGTTGAAATCAAAATCAATAATTCATGGAGATTTATGCAGTTTCATTGTTATTACACAGTTTGCGGAGATCCAAACTTACTTTGTGGTTTTCTGGGTAAAAAATCCAGAAAAAAAAATAATGACTTTAGATTATTTTGCTCACCTGCAGATACCTAAAAATTTTATTGGGGAATTTGTCACAGTAAGAGTGACTTTTCCTGAATCTTCCACAATTAACAAACTAAAATTAATGTATGGTTTAAATTTCACATATTTTATTCTAATTTGTCTAGAGATGTTCGTTTAAACGGAACGTATGGCCATCAGCTGGCAGTTGCTTTACAACCTGCTTACTATTTAGCTGACTGGCAAAATGTGATTCAATGTTTCGAATCGTGGCTAGCTAACGGAGCCACAAAGTTTTATATCTATCACTATTCATGGACAAAACAGGTGAAGGAAATAGTGAGGAAGTGAGATAGTGAAAAGCGAGTGTGATTACGTGCGAAATTGTATAGACTTTATCTAAAAGACAACATAAAAACTGCACAATAAGCTCAAAGACGATAACATAGAGAATAAAATTTTTTTATTAATGTAAAGACACTTTTCTAGGTTCAACAAGTAATCGATTTCTATAAGTCAAAGCTCGGAAGTGGCCTTGAAATTATTTCTTGGTCGGCCCTTGAAACTGTTGAAAGCGAGAAGGGGAAGTTTGAGAAGGATCCGAATACTTTATTATTTAACGCAATGGCTGAAGCTGCTTACAATAATGCCCTCTATCGTTCAAGGTGAGAAGAGAGAGAGAGAGAGAAGACAGTAAAATGAATTAAAGTAACCTAACATTTCCGAAACGTTGCAAAATATTTGGCCGCGACGGACTTGGACGACATAGTCGTTGCTTCCAACGGAAATCTATTAAAAGTCCTTGATGATTTTCTCAACAAACAAAGCGATATTGGCTTTTTTAACATAAAGTGGATTCATACCTCTCCAAAGGTAAGATTCATGGAACAATAATTTAAAAAAACCATTTAAGATTGACCTACTAAAGCTTGACAAGCCTTCTGACGTTAATTTCAACTATATGAAATCAATCGATATGGTTTCAAACAAGAGTTTACCTGAAACCTATTTTAGGTCATCGAAAGTCATCTATCGTCCAGATAGGGTAGACTGGTTGACTTTTTTTGTTGAAGTAAAACAATTTTTCAGATAAGAATTCTGGATCATCACAATCCGATAGCCCTTGAATGGAAAGATGAGTACAAAAATGAGACAAGCAGTGGATTAGATGTGAATGCAAGTGACATAGTAACAGTGCATCTGCGGTACAATTCAAAAAGAGAAACATTACTTTTTTTGTTAAGGCGCATTTTTGAAGCAAAGATGGAAATTGTGGATACGTCGAATATATCGGAAGAGCATGGAAATCAAATGCAAAAGGCATACCTAAAGCGAATTGCTGGATCAGAATTTGCAGGTGTACCTTTTTGTCTCTTTCTTCCTCATTTTTCATCTTTCTATCTATCTTTCTCTCTCTCTCTCTCTCTCTCTCTCTTTTTCTCTCTCTCTCTCTCTCGTTTTCTCTCTTTCTCTTTCTTTTTCTTTTTTTTTTCTTTTTTTATTCCTGCCTTTTTATTTAATTTATTTAACTTTTTTGTTTTACAGAAACTTCACTGAGTCCCTGGTTTGATCATCATTTATCTACTTTAAAAACATTTAATGATTGTCGCCTGGCAACTCAAACTTTTCCCAACGATCAGACTTTGATAAAATGCCGATCAGTTAGGTAAGCTACTGTTTGAAAAGAAATTTGTTTTTAAATAAAGCATTTAATAAAAAAATAAAAACGTGTATATGTCCAAAAACGTTTTTAAAATTTGTATTTTATTTCTAATTAAAATTCAAATTGGCAAATATCGTTTTAGAGCATGTGAACCTTACCTGTCCAACATCTCTTCTTTCGTGATGTCCGATATGTCCTGGACAAATATTGCCGTCAAAATGGTTCCGTCCGATGTTTACGGGCGACAAGGGGTTATCGCGAAAGGGCACGGTGAAAGTATTTTTTTAAAAGCCCAAAAGTTTTAGAATAACATGTATGGGTCATAGGGATGTCACACAAACATCGATTGCTGCTTTCACCATCACCTCCGACCCATTCTTTACTTGTGCGTAACTTTGCGTTAATCGATTATAACTTAGAATTTTAAGAATTACTTTTTACGTGAAGCTGAATGTAATTCCACCGCATTTAGTAGATTTCGTCTTAAAACCAGTCTTATCTAATCGAAGATCGCGGTTCAAAGATGACCGGCAACCAACTGGAACAATGAGATATCTAAATGGCCCAACAACTTTCACCAAATCCTGTTCACGTCATCTCTCTCTCTCTCTCTCTCTCTCTCTCTCTCTCTCGCTTTCTCTCTCTCTTCAACTCTTTACCATCTCGACAGAGGATAAAAAATTGATTTTTCACAAAGTTTGGCAAAATCATTTTTAAACAAACGCATATTTTTAACACGTTTTCGTCAGTGTCGATTAATGTTTTCGGGTTATTGCACGCGTGTCCGGATTACGGTATCTTGATCTACACTTATCTAAATACCTCACATATGGTGCTTTTTCAAAAATTATCATCACGATTTAAGTTTTAAATTAAATTAAATTTAAATTAAAGTTTTAAATGTTTCAGAATAAAAGTTTTTCATCATTTAAAAAACCGAAAATAGTTTTACTTTTTTAAAGTTTTTCATCAACAACAAAATGTTGAAAAAGTTAAAAAAAAGTTTTTTGTCACTTTTTGCGCTAAAACTGAATTAAAATTAAATGTGTTTCGGCCACGTTACCGTAACCCCCCCCCCCCCCGGACACGTACGCAATAACCCGGAGCCAAAAATCGATCTTGACCCAAAAAACCTCAGAAATGTGTGTTGATGTCAAATAAATGTTTTTTGACGAAGTTTGGTCAAAATCCATTTTTTCTCTGTTGCCTTTCCTCTGTAATTTTTAAGCTAAATGCCACATAAGAAACGCGATGACATCCAAGGTCTACGAGCCGTAGCAATTTTGATGGTTCTCCTTTTTCATTTTTATCCCTCCGATTTTCCCAATGGCTACGTTGGCGTAGATATGTATGTTAAACAGTAAATTTTCAAATTTTCTGAGTAATTCAGGTTTTTCGTGGTCTCAGGTTACATAATTGTGATGGTATTCCCAAAAGAGTGGAGTCGTGTTACCATCACCAATTTTTATTACCGACGAGTCAAGCGAATTCTCCCTTTGTACTTCTCAGTCATTTTTGTAGTTCTTGTGGCTATTACATTATTTGCCCCTGACCACTTTGTGCAAGTGAATATGGACAGTGGACAACGGGCGGTTCTTCTTATTTCGAATATTATGAGTGCTCACTCGGCTGAATTGGGATATGCGAAATTGGTGAGTTCTAAAAACAAGTATCTTTTTTGGGTTTATCTCAAATAATAGAGCTTGAAAAGTTACTAACATTAAAGTTACTTTAGAAAAGAAATAACAGTTTGGGTAAATGCCATTTTTGCAGAATTTTGTTTGCCTACAGTTTTTGGCCGAGAGGCATACAATTCTAGATTTTTTAATGCATAGAAAACCTATTTTTTAAAGTTTTGTGTGCGAAAAAGTGGCATTCTTCATTCCTTTTAAAGCATAGAAAAAAAGTTGAAAACCAATTTTTCGCCAAATTTTCATTTTTGATCAAACTTTTCGACACGATGGGGGCACTCTCCGATTTTCAAGTCAATTTTTCATAAGATGCACATTATATTTACAGTTTTTGAATAAATCGTCCGTTTTTTTTGCGCGACTGATAAGTGTAACCGCAAAAATGAAAAACTTCCAGGTCAAAAAATATTTTAAAAAATAACAGTGAAAAAAAAGTTGCTGTTTTTTGCTCCAGTGGAAAAAAATTTACAGACATTAAAATTTTTTCTATGTTTTCTATGTCGACCTTCTACTCTAAGAACGGATTCTCAAAGTGCAGTGTACCCCAGCGACATGGAAAAATCGATAAAAATAGCTTTTTTCCAAACTTTGTAAAAATTTGCGTTTGACCTAAAACAGTAAGAGAAAACTTTTTTGATCCGGGTTACGGTAGGTCCCTCTGGGTTACTGTAAGTCGTCTCAAATTTGTCCAAATCGCTTTCTCACTCAAGTCGGCAATAAAAAAGAAAAAAAAATTAAAAAAAGGTAAATTTACAGTTAGATATTATTTTTTTATTTCTTGTTAAATTTTCAGATAGCCAAAGCTGACGACCTTTTTACCCACTGTTGGTCCCTTTGTTTAGAATTGCAATGGTACTTTTTGGCGCCTGCCATATGTTTCTTCTCTACTTTCAGGCTACCAGTCTGCCAAAGTCAGTTTTCATTCATCTTTGATAGTTTTAATTAACTTTCAGTTGTTTTCATTTTATCCAGTTTTTACTATTGTACAGCTTATGAAGACGTAGCTTTTAACTCGGTGTTTGCAAGATTGTGGCAATTTACGGCAGGAATCATCGCCCACGATTCAATCCGAATCGAAGATGATGTTGGTATTTTTCCAGCAAACATGTTTTATCCTTTACTTTTCATCCTCCTTTTGTAATCGGTTTGTTTAGGAAATCACCGAAGATAAAGGAATCCCCCCTTTTTCCGATAAAGTTTCCCGAGCCCACTTTTTGATTTCGATGGTCCTTAGCAACATCAATGCGGCCGTTCTACTTCTTGGCTTTTTGCCTTTCGTACTGCACCCCTCAGTTCTAAGAGCTTTGGTTACTGTAGCCACAGCTGCTCTACTGCTATCTGGTTCTGTAGTCAACGTAAAATTAACCAGAAACAAAACTAAAATTTATATTTAGGTACCACTTTTATCAACGCCTTTGTTTTCTTTGCTTGGAAACATCTCATACTCGTTGTATCTGGTACACTGGCCTATTTACATTACTGCGAAGAACATGCCATTTTCATTGAGTGAGTTTTTGCGTTTGAAAAGCGGCTTTAGGTTTTCGTGTTCTTTCGATAAGCGGCATAAGGTTTTATGTGATTTAAAAAGCGGCTTTCGGTTTCCATTTGCTTTTAAAAAGCGGCCTTATGTTTCCATTGGAATTTGAAAAGCCGCCTTAGGTTTCCATCTGATTTCGAAAAGCGGCCTGAGGTTTTCCTCTGCGTTTGGAAAGCGGCCTTAGGTTTGCATCTGCCTTTGAAAAGCGGCCTTTTGGTTCCGTCTGCTTTGGATACGCGGCCTTAGGTTTCCATCTGCTTTCAAAAGGGGACCTTAGGTCAAATCAATGTTTTAATTGTTTCAACCCTTTTTCAGGTCTGACAATCGGTCTGTGTCTTTCTGTCGTTCAAGCAACCTTCCTCTACAAATATTTTGAGTTAAATTATCTTTCCTGGAGAAAGACCCCAATTCTCGTATTAGTTGTCTTCATGTTTGGGGCTTCCCTCTCCCTCACATTCAGTGGCACGAAAATCCGTGCAATGTTCCATCGCGAACTCAGCCTCCTAGAAAAAGTCATAATGGAAGAGAACGAAAAAAGTTAGTTGTGTTATCTACATTTTCAACCTTTTAAGTGCCTTGGTTGGCAGAAAACATGGCTGAGGGAGGTCTCCGGAACAGCACAAATAATTTGGGTAGTCCCCTTTGTAAATACCAGCAACTATTTGGAATCCCTACCAATCCGCCTTTGGGACACTGCCAAATGCCGGTAAGAAACGAAAAATTCAATCAAAATTTCTTCAGAATGGAAAAGGTACCCAGAATATTTTGGTACTTGGCAATAGTTGGGCTGTTAACCAAGGACCGAGTTTGGTCTACGATGCTTTCAAACACATTGCAAAAGAGTTTAATGTTTATGGCTTACAAGGTAAATTTGCTTCTATCAATTCACAACATTTTAGAAAAAAAGAATAAAACCAAAAAACAATGTTGCTTACAAAGGCTCCGGCACGGGCCGAGCTCGGGTTGGAGATAAAAATTTTCAAAAGTTAAGAAAAAAAGAATTGAAGGGGTATGGTTAAAACTAAGTGCCTCAAGTATAACTATTCATCAAATCACTTGAACAAAACGTTTTGTTTAGTGGGGATCGAACTGAGATAGATTTGATTACCAGTTCGATCTCTTAACCACTCGGCCATAGAAAACAACAAAAAATTATATAGGGAAGTTTGAATTTCCTTTACATAATTTCTTTAGCAAGGATAGAACTGTTGTTTACAACAAAAATAATAGAAACATATTAAGTTTTGAATGAGTTAAATTTGAAATACGATTTTCAGAAAAAAAGTGAAAACTTTGAAAAAACTTTATTTGCCAAATTTTTTAGTTTTCCATTTTGCCAAAATGTTTTCAAAAATGAAAAGTGCGATGTATGCGGCGCGTAGAAATACAAATATTAGGCATAGTTGTTAAAAACTTCGCGAGAAGTTCCCTTAAAAATTTTCACTTTTAAGGTTGTGAGCCTCTACATACCTCCCCGTTTTGCAAACAATGGTACAATTACGGAAAACAAGCTGTTGAGTATTTCAAGCCAGATATCCTCTTTTTAATGCAGAGGTTAAATTTAATCTTTTGAATAAAAAACTTGTATTTTTTCAGAGTTATGACTGCAAATGACAATATAACATCTCCTGTTATCGACAATGACCCTCTCTTTTTGGAATTCCTTGACCACCTTCGTTTTTATGAAACTATTGCGAAAAAGGTAAACATTCAAGAAATTTTTAAAAATTTTTAAAATTAATATATTTTACAACAATTAATAAAATCATTAACATTTTCGATTTTTTAATTCTTAAAATTACAAAAACAAGTTTTTTTTCAGATTTATATTCAACAAGCCCTGCCTTCGTGCAAAGGCCTTTGCACGAGTAAAGTAGTTCATAGAATGCGATTTGAAGAAAAGAATTTAACGGAGATAGGGGTAATAAAGTTATATATTTTAAGTAAAAACTAGTTTAGGACCAATTTGTACTAAGGGATCAGGATTACTCTCGAATTAGAATAGAGGAGTTGGCTCATCGGTAAGTACAATTTCTGGGAGAAAAAAAACTAAAACCTTAAAAAAGGGGGGAAGGGCCCTAATTTCGCAAGAAAAACTACAATGAAAATTTCTGAAAAGAAAATTTGATCACCAAAGTCCGCAAAAGACCGCTTTTGATAGCAAAAAGAACGAAAAAGCCGCTTCTGACAGCAAAAGGCCGCGAAGGACCGCTTTTGATAGCAAAAAGCGGCGCATACTCTCTTGGTATAAAAAATATCATTTTTGATTATATACGCGTTTTTTCCGTTTTTTTTTTTACATATTACATACAAACTTACATTACAGATGCAAGAATTGTGCACTTATTGATTTCTTACCGTACTACCCACTGGCTACCAACGGACTTCCTGTTCCCTACGATTTGGACCGGAATGTGGTGCTACTCGACGATCAGGTCCATCTCAACAAGTTTGGTAAAGCTCGGATCCGTCCTTTATTTGACCAACTTGCAAGGAATTTCACAATGTTTGAATAAAGAAAATGCTCAATTTTGTTTCTAGATTTCTGCTTAAAAAAGGTTTAACAATGTGAAAAAGTGACCTTTTATCCCAATGGGTGATGTGAAACTGAATTGTGTTCATTTGAGAAGTTGTCGAAACTGGAGCAGTATTTTAGCCGTGGAGCGCGTTTTTCGTTGGAAACTCAATTGATACATTTTGCCAGAATCCGCTCGATTCTTCTCTCTCTCTCTCTAATTAGTTTTTTCCCGCAATGCGACCGCTTTCTGCTATTTTCCATCTCGCCTTAGTAGATGTAATCGCAATATCGGCCGCATTCGATGGAAAACCGAATACATTCCTTCCAATGAGGCTAAAGAAGTTGTTTGCATTAAGAATTATTGTCACCTTATTTTTGTTATGGATTACTGCAGGTATTTCCAAATATAAATTTTGTATATACCCTTTTTAGTGTATTTCTTTTTGACTCGCTCGTTGAACTGGCAGCGAAAAATTTTATTTTTACATTCGGCGGTTTGCAGACACAAAAAACATCATTAAATGATTTGTTTTAGGAACAAAGTCTAACATCTACGGTGCCACCTGACACTTTCGAGTACGTGCTACGTAATCCGAGCGGGGTGGGCCGTACTGGAATCTATTTGCGAGATATTTTCCGTGCCAAAGACAACGAACTTCAGATGTTCTTCTTGAAGGATTGGAGAAATACGTGAGTGAATGAATGAGTGAGTGAGAGTGAACACGTGGGTTACTGAGTAAGTTTGCGTTTGAATACGTGAGGGGGTGAATGAGTGTGTGAATGTGTGAGGGTGTGAAGGCGTGTGCGTGGTATCAATTTATTAAAACGCGATGTATGAGATAATCGACAAATCCCAAATTACTCTTGGAAATAGAAATTCATCGTGCTTCGATTGGGCTCAAATTCGGTGTGTGATCATGCTAAAACACATGACGTAACGAAAACGAAATATCGATTATCGATTTTTGGACCCGGGTTACGGTAACGGAGTTCGGGGTACTGTAACTCGGGTAAAACTGAAATTCAACAATAAAGGTATGGAAATGATTGCAAATTTTATTTTGAGTAATTAACAATTAAGATAAAATCGATTTCTCACTTTTAAAAAAGTTTAATGCGAAAACATGTTTCGTAAAACACAAAAATTCACTTACACATTTCGAGTACAACAAAAAAGACCTCTGGGATTTTTTCATATGTTATGGGGAAAGTAGTCTAGGTACTCTGTGATTTTTAGCAAAAAAAAAAGGTACCTTGCGCCAAGTTGCCGTTTTAATAGTAATAATAGAATTTTTGTGTTTTTCTAAAAATGTTTTTGCGTCAAACTTTTTTAAAGTGAGAAATCGACTTTTGTTTTGTTTGCTAAATTTCTCCAAATTTTTTTGCAATCTTTTCCAAACCTTTTTTATTGAATTTTAGCAAGTTTGACACAACTTACAGTACCCCGCACCCGTTACCGTAACCCGGGTCCAAAAATCGATAATCGATTTTTTCGTTTTGTTTACGTCATACATGTGTCTTAGGATGAGCACACACGAAATTTGAGCCCAATCGAATCACGAGGAATTTTTATGTCCAAGAGTTTTTCGACCCTCTCAGACATTGCGTTTTAATTGCTTTTATCGATCGATTATGAAATTAAAGATGGCATTTTAAGAGAAGTTTCGGTTGAAATGAAAATCAATAATTCATGGCTTCCATTTTCTTTCCATTGTTACTATCCAACTTGTGGAGGAAGATATACAGCTTGCGGATTCTTGGGTAAATTTTGTAAATTTTTTGACAAAAAAATTAATTTTAGATTATTTTGCACAACTAGAAATTCCACACGGATTTGAGGATGAAATGGCTGTAGTTCGAGTGAACATTTCACACAAAGAATACAGGCTGAAAATATTGTTATTTTTCCAATTTATATTTAAATAAATAATGTTTTCTTTAGAGATGTTCGGTCAAATGGGACATACGCTCATGAATTGGCTGTGGTCCTGCACCCTGCCTATTATGTCTCCGATTGGCAGCAGGTCGTCCAATACTTTGAATCCTGGATTGCTCATGGAGCCACAAAATTCTATATCTATCACTATTCCTGGTCTAAAAAGGTTTAAACAGGTTGATTTTGATTAATGCATTTTAGGTTCAACAAGTAATTGACTTCTATCAGGTGAAGTTGGGGAATGGGTTGGAAGTTCTTCCTTGGTCTGCTGTCCCAACTTTTCCAAACGATAGAGGAGTTTTTGAGAAAGATCCGAATACTTTGATGTTTAATCTTGTGGCTGAAGCTGCTTTGAATAATGCACTTTATCGTTCGAGGTAAAAAAAGGAAAGAAAGAAAGAGGCAGAGAAAGAGAAAAAGAGAGAAAAGACAAAAAGGAAGAAAGGGAGAAAGAGAGAAATAATACAAAACGAAAGAGAGAAAGAGAAAAAGAGAGAAAAAGAGAAAGAGAGACAAAGAGAAAGAGAGAAAGAGAGAGAGAGAAAAGAGCAAAATATAAAGACAGAAAAAGAAAAAAAGAGAGAAAGAGAGAAAAAGAAAAGAGAGAAAGAGAGAAAGAGAAAGAGAGAAAAAGAGAAAAAGAGAAAAAGAGAAAGAGAGAAAAAGAGAAAGAGAGAAAGAGAAAAAGACAGAGAAGGAAAGAAAGTGATAAAGAGAAAAAGAGATAGAGAAAGAGAGAGAAAAGACAAAAAGGGAGAAAGAGAGAAAAAAAGAGAACATGAGAAAGAAAAAAGAGAGAAAGAGAGAAAAAGAGAAAGAGAGAAAGAGAGAAAGAGAGAAAAAGAGAAAGAGAAAAAAAGAGAGAAATAAGACAGAAAGAAAGAGAGAAAGATAGAAAGAGACAAAAAAGAGAAAGAGAGAAAGAGAAAAAGAGAAAAAGAGAAGTAGAGAACGAGAGAACGAGAGAAAGAGAGAAAAAGAGGAAAAAAAGATAAAGAGAGTAAGAGAGAAAGATAAAAAGAGAGAAACAATACAGAAATAAAGAGAGAAAGAGAAAACGAGAAAAAAAGAGAAAAAAGACAACTACACATAACTATTTTCAGAAACGTTGCCAAGTATTTGGCAGTGATGGACCTAGATGAAGTAGCTTTTTCTCCCAGAGGTCCCCTATTAGAAATTCTAGAAGATATTCAGGAATATCGAGACTTTGTGGGATCTTTTAGAATTGATTGGGTCCAGTATACATCCACAGTAATTAAATTAAAAAAAAGTCTACCTTAAATTAAAGGTGAATCTAGTGATGCACGACAAACCTTCTGACGTCAATTTCAACTACCTTAATTTAATTGAGAAAGTTTCAAATGAAACTCTGACTTCCGGCTATTTTCAGTCATACAAGTGTATTCACCGCCCAGATAGGGTGGGAATTTTAAAAAAAGAAATTAGTTTTTGAAGTTTTTTTAGACCAGACTGATAAATTTTCACAATATGATTCATTTGGAGTGGAAGAACCAATCGGCTGGAGAGCCATACAAAGTGTACAACATGAGAAAAACCGATTTAGTATCGGTTCATTTAAGGTATGTTTTAATGTATTTAAGGTAGTTTAAGGTGTTTTAAGGTAATTAAGGGTTTAAGGTGTTTAAGGTAATTTAGGCGTATTTTCGATTCTAATAAAGTTGTCAAAATTGTGGATAAATCAGGCATTCTAGTTGAACACGCGGAGTTGTTGGAGAAAGGGTATCATGAGCGAATAAATGGATCTCTTTTTAAGGGTAAGTCTCTCTTTCTCTCTCTCTTTCTCTCTCTCTTTCTCTCTCTCTCTCTCTCTCTGTCTCTCTCTCTCTCTCTGCCTCTCTTTCTCTTTCTCGTTCTAAACAAAAATTCAGACAAAACAATGAGCCCTTGGCTTGAGCACCACGCCTCTACCTTAAGCGCCCTACATGACTGCCGTCGGAGCCACGATCCAGAATTTAGGAATGTAAACTTTGCTCTAAAGAAATGTCGATCCGTGAGGTTGATCGTTACTAACTTGTTGAAATAGTAATTCTTTTAGAGCTTGTGAACCATATCTCTACGATTCTTCTGCTTTTGTTATGGCAGACATGTCCTGGACAAACATCGCAGAGCCATACCATGTCATAGGCTATGCAACTTGACATTCCACCTATTTGTTTGTTAAACACATTTAATGAAAGTTTTAGTTTATAGTTCTCTCTCTCTCTCTCTCTCTCCCCCTCTGCCTCTGTCTTGTCCACTGTTTTAGTACAGTAGTGGGTTCCCTCATATTGTTTTCCCTCACAACCACCTTTATCAACAAGCTGTACGACTGAAAACTTGATAAGGCTTGCTTTATAAGCGATGCCTCTCAAACTTCCAACAACCAACCATGTTCCGTCGTCTCGTCCTCTTCTTCTTCGTCTTGGCCGTCGCCCAGGCCTTCCAGACCCAGCAGCAGGCTCATCAACAGGCCGCCCAGCGCCAGCGCGCCCACCAAATCCAACAGGCAGCCGCGGCTCAGAGGTTCAGGGCACATCAGGTACTGTAGATTACTGTAGCTCTGTTAATGAAGGTGATTTAGATTCAACAAGCCGCCCATGCTCCACGCCACGGTCGCAGTGCCTACCAGCAACTTGCCGCAGCTCAGGCGCTGCAGCGTGCTCTGGAGGTCTCCGAGGCTGCCAAAGCACAGCAAGAAGCCTTCGAAGCATCGGCTGCTCATCAGCTTCCGCGTGCCCTTCAGGCTGTGCAGCGGGCTTTGGGGGTTTCCGAAGCTGCCAAGGCACAACAGGAGGCCTTTGAAGCATCGCCGGCTCATCAACTCCCCCGTGCTCTTCAGGCTCTTCAGGCCCGTCAGATCCAACGCGCTCTGTTGGCTCAGACCGGTGCTGCCTCAATGGGTGAGAGGCCTGGGTTAGTGGCACAACTGCTTCATGTGCTTTTAGGCGTCTAAGACAAATCTGAGACAAGGCTGCATACGTCACACCTTCTGTAGATGATCCAATAAATATCTATTGTATTTACACTTGGCAATGAATTGTGTGATTAAAATGTTTCTCAGGAATAATAGAGAGAGAGAAGAGGTAGAAAAGAGGCAGACAATAAAAACAATACAGATTATCTCCCTTCCTCCCTCCCTCTCCCCCTCTCTCTCTCTCTCTCTCTCTCTCTCTCTCTCTCTCTCTCTCTTTCTCCCCCTCTCTCTCTCTCTCTCTTTCTCTCTCTCTCTCTCTCTCTCTTTCTCTTTCTCTTTCTCTTTCTCTTTCTCTTTCTCTCTCTCTCTATCTCTCTCTCTATCTCTCTCTCCCTTTTCCTCTTTTTCTCTCTCTCTCTCTCCCTTTCCTCATCTCTCTCTCTTTTCGTCTGTCTGTCTGTCTGTCTGTCTGTATAACTGTCTGTTTTATCTATCTCTCTATCTTTCTCTCTCAATCTATCTACCTCTGCCACTCTCTCTCTAACCAGCTATGAAATCAGATGAAATCAGACATTGTTTTAGGCAAACTGTTTGATTCATAAACTAAATTTGATTACCAGCTATCGCAAACCATTTTTTATTAGCAAGGTCTAATTTGAATTGCAAAAATAGTTGTAAAAACATAAAAACATAGTTATCCGTTTATCGTAACGGAAAAGTTTTTCGCAAAATCCAAAAAACTGCGAAAAAGTGAGGTTTTTTGAGGTTTTTTGCCAAAAACTCTGTTTACTGTCAAGAAATCAAGTTTTCACTAATTGGCATTGTTTCTTCGAATACAAGTTATAATCTTTTCGTATATATTACTTTGTGTTTTGGTCAAGATTGAAAAACTACAGTATTTAACTTTTAGCTACCGTAACCAGGCGCCCAACATTTTCAGAATAACATATTTGGGTCATAGGGAGGTCACACACAAATTTTCAGCCAATTCTAAAAGTTTGACTTTTTCCATGTCCCAGGTAATAATGCGCGTGCTCCAATATTACAGTGACGGCCTCTTAATTGAGGCAAAACAAAATATCTTCGGATGGATCCGAACTTTGGTTGCCAGTTTTGCATGCAAAAAGGTTACCACCTCTCCAGGGGGTCGGGCTTAGATTTGTCGTTTGGCCGAGGCTACCCGGTGGCCGAGTGGTAGCGCTCTCGTTTGCCAATCTGGCGGCCCGAGTTCGGATCCAGCCTGAGATATTTTGTTTTGTCCATAATCCCGACTTTTTAGAAGCCCAGTAAAACAGAGTTGCTCGGATTTTCATGAAAGAAAAAAATTTCCAAATACACAATTCATTGTCGATCACGATTACAATAAGTCGACGGTGGTTAATCTACAGAAGGAGCGACGATGCAGCCAGGCACTCGTCTTAGACGCCTAAAAGCACGTGAAGCAGTGATGTGACCACCCCTGGTCTCCTACCCAAAGCTGCGGCGGCCTGAGCCTGAAGAGCGCGCTGGACCTGGTGAGCCTGGGCGGCCTGCAGGGCACGCTGGACCTGGTGAGCCGCAGTGGCCTGCTGGACCTGCTGGGCACGGTGCAGCAGTGCGGCCTGAGCGGCAGCCTGAGCCTGGGCCGCACTGCGGCCATGGCGCTGGGAGGCCGCCTGGGCGGCCTGCTGGATCTAAATCGCCTTTTTTTTAGATGAGTTACAGTAATCTACCTGGTGGGCCCTCTGCCTCTGCGCGGCGGCGGCCTGTTGGTGGGCGGCCTGCTGGATTTGGTGGGCGCGCTGCTTCTGGGCGGCCTGCTGATGAGCCTGCTGCTGGGTCTGGGTGGCCAGGACCACAGCTAGGACGAGGAAGAAGAGAACGAGACGACGGAACATGGTTGGTTGGTGAAGACTTCAGAAGCATCGCTTATAAAGCAGGCCTTATCAGCTTTCTAGGCGAGAGCTTTGTTGATAAAGGCGGTTGGAAGGGAAAACAAGAAGAGTTAAAAACAACCAAGGGGACTAAAACAAAAGCGGCAGAAGACAAATATTTTCATGTTTCTGGCGAGGTTTTCCTGATTGCAGGCGGTGGCACCCCATCGATGAACGAAAATAAACCTGGATGAGGTGATGCAATAAATATTAGTTTTTTTTTACTTCTAGGTGTTTACTCCCTAGTTTTATTAGTTAGTTAAATTATCACACACTCCTTTTTCAAACAGGAAATGGTCAGCGTTAGACACACGATCCAGTCCGCCGGAAACAATGTAAAATGTTTTGTTTATAAGTTGGTTATTTTGTAAATATTTTTTAAAGTTTAAATTGTATTAAATAAAAAAAAAATCTAACTGACGGTGAAATTTAAGATTCAATTTCAACAACGGGCGCCGACTGGGACCGAACTCAATACGTACATTCATTCGCCTGTAAATTTGCCTTTTTATTAAAATAAAGTAAATTGTAAGTAAATTTGAATTTTCTGACAAAGTTTGATGTATAAAATTCTTATCGTCTTCCTGTCTATGCCTGTCTAACCATTTTCCAGTCTATGCGTCTTTAACCCTCTTCCTCTCTCTGCGTCTCTAACCCCCTTCCTTTCTCTGAGTCTCTAACCCTCTTCCTCTCTCTGCGTCTCTAACCCTCTTCCTCTCTCTGCGTCTCTAACCCTCTTCATATCTCTGTGTCTCTAATCCTCTTCATGTCTTTGCTTCTCTAACCCTCTTCATGTATCTGCGTCTCTAACCCTCTTCCTGTCTCTGCGTCTCTAACCCCCTTCCTTTCTCTGAGTCTCTAACCCTCTTCCTATCTCTGTGTCTCTAATCCTTTTCATGTCTCTGCTTCTCTAACCCTCTTCATATATCTGCGTCTTTAACCCTCTTCCTGTCTCTGCGTCTCTAATCCTCTTCATGTCTCTGCGTCACTAACCCTCTGCCTCTCTCTGCGTCTCTAACCCCCTTCCTGTCTGTGTGTCTCTAACCATTTTCCTGTCGCTGCATCTCTAAACTTTTTCTTGTCTCTGAATCTCCGGGCTGGGCTAAGCCAAGCCAAAATTGCCGAGTTGCTAGATTTAAGCTGAAAGGCTGCAATGCAACGCCCAAACTGTATTTCTTACTTTTTTCAGTATTTGAAAAAAAAAACGATAAAAATACGTCATGTTTTCGATATCTGCAGCCGATCGCGATCTATCGTACCGCGACCGTCACAACACAGGAAAACAATCATGATCCCCCCAAATCAGAGCTCACACCATCCCTGTAATAAGGAACCGGTTTCCTGCGCATAAATAGCGGGACCAAAATGATCAGGCAGACCACCCGGAGCTCTCCTCTGAAATGCGCGTCTTCATCCTTCTTTTCATCATCTTCGCCATGGCGTTCGCCCATCACGAGGGACAAATGCGTAAGAATGTTTCTTTTTTTAGAATTAAATTTTTTTTACAATTGAGTTAAATTAAAAATTTAATTTTTAGACGAAGGGCGTACTGGAATGCCTAGAGGTTCGGGAGAACACGGGGACTGGACCGGACCTCATCATACTGGTGAACACCACCACCCGAGCACTCCAATGCCTGGAAAGAAATAAGAAGATTGATCTTTAATGATACTATTAATAAACACTCAAGCAATTAGTGCATATGGGAGACACAGAAGGAGAGAAGATGAGGCTTAGAGAGAGAGAGAGAGAGAGAGAGAGAGAGAGAGAGAGAGAGAGAGAGAGAGAGAGAGAGAGAGAGAGAGAGAGAGAGAGAGAGAGAGAGAGAGAGAGAGAGAGAGAGAGAGAGAGAGAGAGAGAGAGAGAGAGAGAGAGAGAGAGAGAGAGAGCGTCGCATGCAAAGGTGATTTCTGTAGGTTCTCACCCCTTTCCACCACTGTCGGCCTTAAGCCCCGACAGCCAAAAACAGACAAATCCAACCATCTTCATATAACAGTGCAGAGAACAAGCAAACACGAAGAAAGAAAAGATGTGGTGACAGGTAGCTCAAGAAGGGACAGGATGAGACGACGCGCGGTCGGCTGGCAAGCCAGCCGCCGTTAAGGTGACATCGCGACGATCTGACTAAGATCCGGCAAGATAACCTATCGGGATAAGAGATTATCAGGTCAATCGTATAGATATGGGGATATGGAACATGCGACAAATAATAATGGGATTCTAAGGGTCTAACAAGAGAGAGAGAGAGAGAGAGAGAGAGAGAGAAACAGAAAACCCCTTGTTCTCGTTTAGAACAAGGATTTTAGCCCAAAATTAAGCCAAAATGCATTTGCCGCAGACTTTTCGGCGGCTTTGTAATGAGCGCGCACTCTTTTCGCGACGTGGATCATCTCAGACCCCCAAGCCATAGCGGGAAAATTTTATTTTCGAAACTCAAAACTTTGAATGGCTGCGAAAGGCTTTAAACTTAGTTTTACTGCGTCAAAGTTGGCGTATAGGTTACAAATAGACATAAAAACAAAGCATAATGAAAAAAACGATTTATTTTTCGTGACGAAAACATTTTTTGCATCAGAACTGGAACCGCTGTGTATACTGTTTTTAGAATATATAAAAATTTACCAGTTTTATTTCTTTTAAAATTTATTTTTCAGAGAAGATAACCTGATCAAAACACCACCTTGCGTTGGCTTTTTCGTTATCAAAGTATACCTGGGGCCTCCTCGATTTTCGATCTTAAGGTTTTATTTTGCTCAGAATTGAATACCCTACGACACATCAACACATCCCAGATACACAATTCCATTTTTGAAAGCAAATTTTGTTTGAGTGAAAAAATCTTCACTTTTTTGTATTTCAGAGGGTCTAACTCGCTTGCGACTCTAACAATCAATATTTTGTTTATTCACAGTGTTTCTTAGAATTAAATTTCCAATCGATTGACACCTCCAGTACAAAATTTGGCCAACGTTGAACGGAGATAGAATTTTGGCATATTAGGCCACGCCCACAAAAAGCCGAAAATCGATAATTCCCAATTTTAACAGAAATGGCATTTATGGGTCTAGGGAAGTGTCTGGACAGCATATCAGCCCAAACAAAAACAATATTTTTGGCGAATGTCCCTCGGGTGATCGAGCCTTACTCAGACCTGGTCTAATTATGTATAACATATGAGGGTGTAGATGCGACGAAAATGACATGACTATGCACATTTTTCTTCGCAAATGTCTTGCATGCAAAAAGATGAAATCTCCGTCGTTCAGTCCCATTTCAGAGGCTTCGATTCATATCAGGGGTAACTGCCTAACGTTTCAAACATGCGTCGTCGTGGTTTTTTCTCCGTTTTCTACCTTTATGTTATTATCTACGCTATTTATAGAATTCGGACGTCGATAAGGGTACATTTTTTAGTGTAACGTTTTTTCAGTCTATATAAGTAGCAAAAACCCCATTTAAAACAAGCCATAAAACTTAAAGTTAATTTTAGACCGACAAAATTTCAACGTTTGACGAATATATAATATGTCTGCAATCAGAAACACGTCACCTTAGGAACGACGAGGATGTACCGTTCTTGAAATTACACTAGTTGATTTATATTTTTTAAGCTTTGGAACATTTTCCCTGAAGTTGTGAACGCCTGCTCATTGCTAGAAAAATTTAACGTTATGGATTTCTCAAACACGGATGAAATGAAATTTCATGTAATGCCAAAGAAAGGAGTTAGTTTCTCTATAGAAATTAACAGTAGAAGTAGTTTTAGACCTTTAAAGGAGGAAACAAGTGTACTGTAGTTTCATTAGGCATTGGAAAAGTTGTGGATGCGGAGAAGGCGATGAAGGCTACCTTGCCGGAGTGTTCCTTTTTCGGAGCCGATCCGGTGAATGATATAAATGCGGATATCTTCGTTGAGGTATTATGTCTTTATCTCTGTCTGTCTCTCTCTCTCTCTCTGCCTCTCTCTTTCTTTATCTGTTTCTCTCTACTTTTGAGCAGTTAACCTTTAGGTTGGTAAATTCTTCAACGTTGCCGTCGGCCATCAAAACGGAACTTTCCCTTCATATGTCCCTGAAGGTATAAAGCAAACATGCTTAAGACCTTGGAAACGCCCAAATTTCTCGAAAATGGCACATATGTTGGAAACAAATCGATGTCAGGCGTCATGTAATATTAAAAAATAAACAAAAAATATAATTACATGAAAATGTATCAAAGATTGACAAAAAAATTTCTTCGATAAAAAGCCGCAAAAACTACCTCTTTTCCAGCCTCTTTGCCACGCTTTTTGTAAATAAAATATATTATAAGTTGTGTTTTGATAGGATTGTTCATATTTTTACCTCAACAATGTTTTGTAATGTAATATACAATGTTTTCACAAGTTTAAACACATTTTGAGATTTTTCGTGACACAAAACAGCCGTCGGTTGATGCAGAAAATGAAGCTCTACAACATATCAAAAGAACTGTGATACCTTTTTTTCTTTTTCGAAAACGATAATTTTTTGTGCTTTTTGAAAGACATTTTGGTTTATAACTTTTTTAGAACTAAGGAAATTGTTGTTAAACTTATAGGAAAAGTTTGTCACCATAAAATTTTCAATCTTTTGCATACCTTGGTTTTTGAGTTTGGTCAAGTTTTACCCAAGTTACAGTACGCCGCACCCTGTTACCGTAACCCGAATCCAAAAATTGATAATCGATTTTCCGCTTAAGTTTTTGTCATATATGTGTCCTAAGACACCAATTTTTAGCCAAACCAAATCGAATGAATCCCACGTATTAATACTTTCTTTACAGACATTTATGTAAAATACGTCGATATTGCAACTTTTATCAGAAATTCGGTCCGAAGGCGTATTATTGATCAGATAATGGTGGACATTGAGCATGCGGAGTACCCAATGCTTCCTTTCTTCCTGAAGACAGGGCAACTTGCGAAAGATGGAGTAACTATTTGTCAGGTGAGAAAATGAGTTAGTTAGTGAGTGAGTGAGTGAATCAGTAAACTCATTTTTCAGATGAATATCGAAATCCACCGCCCTGACCAACATCAAACTTATCAATTTGCCTCCTTCTTCAGGGATATCGTCAGAGAGAAACAGTGGATCTTCATGAGCACTTCTACAATAATCGGTCATGTGAGGTTGTTCTACCATACCTTCTAAATCTGTATAAAACGCATATTTAGGCTCTACATGATAAACATTGCTGCTGCTGAATGCAAAAGGCGGTATTTTGGCAATGATGCTGATTACGAAGACTAACTCATAATCTATATAGATTTAATGGGACCATTAGGAATGTATCCTTTTTTAAAAGTTTAAAAAGTTATTTTAGAAAATATTTAGAAGTGTGGGGTTTAAATACGTCATTTTGGAGAAATAGGCAGCTTAAATGCCATTTTGTGGCGATTCCAGGCCAAAGACACATATGCAAAAACGACATTTTAACGAAATAGTTGCACGGTGTTTACGCGTTCGTCCAATCTATCGGTTTATCAACTTTTGGTCGTCAATTTCGAATTTTCCATGTTCCCACCTGAAAAGACGCAGAAAACTCTGGTTTTTCTGACATGGTAGCGCTGCGAGTTTCAAACCCGTACGAGATCGGCGGCAGCGGCCAGGGTAGTCCCCCCGCAGCGGCCAGGGTATTCAGTAATAAACACCGGAGGCTAATTCAAGCAAAAGAGAGGTCTTTGACGTTTATATTAAGAAAAGTTTCTATAAACCAGAAATTCAAAATTTATAACTTCATTCTACAAAATACATCACAGATGGAAGATTTGGTCTACTTCAATGCCAATAAACTGTTCGAAGATCTTAAAATAGTTTTTTTTTCAATTTTTTTCATTTTTTACCTGGTGCAGATCGTTTTCCATACAGTCCACCCGAAAATCGTGTTACCCGACTCATCTTCCTGACAAATTTGGGAGTTTTGGGATGATATTCGTAGCCTAAACAGCGCCATTTATTAATTGATATTTTATCAAATTACCAGAAACAGAAGGATCGTCAAAATCGTCCGTGACCAGTTCCAGAAGGTCGTCCATTGTGTCTTCGTCGAAGTTATTTTTGGTGCCGGAAATTAGAGTGAGAAAGGTGAAGAATGGGATGATTACAGCCCAGACGTTCATTGTGGTTTGCTGCTGAAAACAAGAAATGAATTTGTATTGAGAACACAGTGATCTTTTTTTACAATTCCACAGCGTGACAAAAGCAAAATTAGTGTTTACGAAAATAAACATATTTTCAGAGAATTGATCCAGTGGAAGTCTCTTTTTAATGCATTTGATAGAGAGAGAAACAGAGAAAGAGGAAGAGCAAAGAGGAAAAGAGTTACAGAGAGAGGGTGAGATAGTTAGAGAGTTAGAGATATAAAGAAAGTGAGAGAACGAAAAAAAGAAAAATAGAGCGAGCGATACAGAGGAAAGAGTTTAAAAAAGAGGAGGAAGAGTTAGAGAAAGAAAGAAAGAAAGAATGAAAGAAAGAAAGAAAGAAAGAAAGAAAGAAAGAAAGAAAGAAAGAAAGAAAGAAAGAAAGAAAGAAAGAAAGAAAGAATGAAAGAAAGAAAGAAAGAAAGAAAGAAAGAAAGAAAGAAAGAAAGAAAGAAAGAAAGAAAGAAAGAAAGAAAGAAAGAAAGAAAGAAAGAAAGAAAGAAAGAATGAAAGAAAGAAAGAAAGAAAGAAAGAAAGAAAGAAAGAAAGAATGAAAGAAAGAAAGAAAGAAAGAAAGAAAGAAAGAATGAAAGAAAGAAAGAAAGAAAGAATGAAAGAAAGAAAGAAAGAATGAAAGAAAGAAAGAAAGAATGAAAGAAAGAAAGAATGAAAGAAAGAATGAAAGAAAGAATGAAAGAAAGAAAGAATGAAAGAAAGAAAGAAAGAAAGAATGAAAGAAAGAAAGAAAGAATGAAAGAAAGAAAGAAAGAATGAAAGAAAGAAAGAATGAAAGAAAGAAAGAAAGAAAGAAAGAAAGAATGAAAGAAAGAAAGAATGAAAGAAAGAAAGAAAGAAAGAATGAAAGAAAGAAAGAAAGAAAGAAAGAAAGAAAGAAAGAAAGAAAGAAAGAAAGAAAGAAAGAATGAAAGAAAGAAAGAAAGAATGAAAGAAAGAAAGAATGAAAGAAAGAAAGAAAGAAAGAAAGAAAGAAAGAAAGAAAGAAAGAAAGAAAGAAAGAAAGAAAGAAAGAATGAAAGAAAGAAAGAAAGAAAGAAAGAAAGAAAGAAAGAAAGAAAGAATGAAAGAAAGAAAGAAAGAAAGAAAGAAAGAAAGAAAGAATGAAAGAAAGAAAGAAAGAATGAAAGAAAGAAAGAATGAAAGAAAGAAAGAAAGAAAGAAAGAAAGAATGAAAGAAAGAAAGAATGAAAGAAAGAAAGAAAGAAAGAATGAAAGAAAGAAAGAAAGAAAGAAAGAAAGAAAGAAAGAAAGAAAGAAAGAAAGAATGAAAGAAAGAAAGAAAGAATGAAAGAAAGAAAGAAAGAAAGAAAGAAAGAAAGAAAGAAAGAAAGAAAGAAAGAAAGAAAGAAAGAAAGAAAGAAAGAAAGAAAGAAAGAATGAAAGAAAGAAAGAAAGAAAGAAAGAAAGAAAGAAAGAAAGAATGAAAGAAAGAAAGAAAGAAAGAAAGAAAGAAAGAAAGAATGAAAGAAAGAAAGAAAGAATGAAAGAAAGAAAGAATGAAAGAAAGAAAGAAAGAAAGAAAGAAAGAATGAAAGAAAGAAAGAATGAAAGAAAGAAAGAAAGAAAGAATGAAAGAAAGAAAGAAAGAAAGAAAGAAAGAAAGAAAGAAAGAAAGAAAGAAAGAAAGAAAGAAAGAAAGAAAGAATGAAAGAAAGAAAGAAAGAATGAAAGAAAGAAAGAAAGAGAGAGAGAGAGAGAGAGAGAGAAGAAGAAGAGAGAAAAAGAAGAGTCTCATATATGAATTTGCAATTGATAAATGCGTGGGGTCTGTTTTCTCTTAACGGAAGTGACCTAGTTATGGATACTAATTCATTCCTTCCTGAAAGCGACACATTAGCTGTTAGTGAAAATTCTGGGAAAATAAGGTTTTGCAGAAAAGAGAGAGAGAGAGAGAGAGAGAGAGAGAGAGAAATAAAGAAAAAGAGAGATAGACAGATATAGATAGGTAGAAATAAACAGAGAGACAGAAAGAGCGAAAAGGTGAGAGAGAGAGAGAAAGAGAAAGAAAGAGAAAAGAGAGAACAGTAAAGAGTGAGAGAGAGAAAGAGAGAGAAACAAAATGACGGGAAAGAGACGTACAACCGTAATTTGTTTTGTGTCTAGGCTTGTGTAGGCCAGGTAAGTGGGAGGAAGATGAATTCTGTGTATGATTCTTGGGCCACAATTATGCGATTCCCCGCGCAAAACATCGAATCTTCTCTGATTACTACTTTGCATCTTGGTCGTTGTGCCAAGAGAGCTGAGACTATATAATGGACAAATCATTTCGGAGAATAATGACACCCACACAGTGTTAATTTTAATTAAACAAAGAGATCTCCCTTTTTTAATGAAGTTCACATAATGCGTTATAATTCAAGCGTGACAATTGTCTTTATTTGAAAGAAATACGTAAGTATTGGGTGGTGATGTATCAAAGCAATGTTTGAAATAATAAAGAGGGGTATTGATTGAGTAACTAATCATTTTTGTAAACTTACCTTCCCGGGCCGCCGATCTTGTACGGGTGTGAAACTTGCGGCGCTACCATGTCAGACAGACAGAGTTTTCTGCGTCTTTTCAGGCGCGAACATTGAAAATTGGAAACTGGCGATCAAAAAGCCTATAAACCAGTGGATTGAACAAGCGCGTAAACACCGCGCACGTAGTTCGTTAAAATGCCAGTTATCCACATTTGCATATTGCCTGGAATGGCCAAAAAATGCCAACTGAGCCAGATTTCTAAAAATATAAACCCCAAAATGTATTGAATTTTTTAAACAAATTTTTTTTATACATTCAAGATAAAGTTAAAAAAGGTCCCTGACAATGTCTTTAAGCGGCCGATCAAATGTATTTTGACCCGGGTCATTCAAAAAAGAATGTTTCATCCTGTACGTACATTAAGTACACTTTAAGTCTGGACATAACTTTTTTAATCACATTTTCCACCTGACAAATCTTTTTTAGTTCTCACGTTTTTTTGTTCTCACGTTATTTAGGTGCAAGTGCGATAGACTAAAAAAATCAGTTTAATTTTTTTCACATATACGTAAGAGACATAATTATCAAGTCTGTCACCTGTGCTTGTCACACGAATCTCCATTTAAAGAAAAAAAACACGCTTCTTCTATTTAGCCTTAGTTTAAGTTCTGCAACCATAATTTTAACGATTAAAAAAGAACACTGTTTTACAGTGGTGGCCCAATGAGTTGTCCTTAAACGGACCGTCAGGGACCTTTATATTAAATTAAAGAGATTGAAGAGTTATTTTTTAGAAAGTTTTGAAAGTTAAAAGTCTGGGTTCTAAAAGCGCTTTTTTGTTGTTGAAAAATTTGCATATTAAATCCCATTTTTAGCTATTCCAGGCGACAAGCATTTGTGAAAAAGTCCAAAAAATTAGTTTAAAAAATCAGTTTCTTTTATCAGAAGTGCTGGTAAAAAAAAACGATTTAATATTTTAGCAAAGAATTTTATATAACAAGAACACGAAAATATGGTTTTAAAACACCTGTATACTAAGGCATAACAGACACACTATGGAAACGCAGGTGAACAATAGAAAAACAGGTGAAACCATCAGAACATTATGATATTTAGTTCTTTTATAAAGGAACTGTTGCGTTTAAGTAATAGCCAGGAAGCTTTTTGTGGCTTGTATTCGTTTATGGTGCGCTTTACTGTATGCGGCGGGACTTCCCTTTCCGCAGCTGCCGATTGCGTACGGGTGTGAAACTCGCAGCGCTACCATGTTAGACAACACGAGTTTTCTCCGCCTTTTCAAGCAGGAAATTGAACGAATGCGTAAACACCGTGCACATAGTTCGTAGAAATGCCGATTATACACGTTTATACGCCTAGAATGGCCAAAAATGGCATTTCAGATGCAGATTTCTCCAAAACGACTCATTTAACCCCAAAATGTTAAATATTTTCTAAAATTCATTTTAAGTTCTTTATTTTTTCAGTTGTTTTTGAAGCTCAGACATGCTCATCTATGCTCTTGTTGGAAGTTTTAATGAAATCGCAGCGCTTATTGGATTATTTCTTACAACTTTGGTTTTGGTAGCTATTTTACAGATAAAGCCGTGGAAAACTACACCGTTCTATCTATTCGTACTTGCTAATCTGACAAACGACTTCTTAACTTTGGCATTTACTGCGGGATACGTGGCACCTTCTTTGATAGCACAGGTATATTTACACAATTTGCTAACAGATCTGTTCATTTGGGAACTTTTGGTGAAATTCCGTTAGAAAAATCGCTGGCGATCATTAAAAACTATTTAAAAAAAAACTATATTTCGCGGTGTTTTCAGAGTAACTTTTTCTCTAACGGTCTTGAAAGCCCCTACCTTCGTTTTTACTCTTATGTGTATCTCTCCACTTGGTATACAGTTGCTTTACTGGATATTTTTATTGCAATAAACAGGTTAACCCCTATTTTAAACAATGTATATAATTGGTGCAAAAGGTTATTCGTTATTAAACGATGGAGTTCACCAATGAAAACTCGAAATGTTGTCCTACCCTTATCTTTATTGTCATTCTCTCTCTCCTTCGTGTTTGCGTTTTGTTCCAACTTCTTAAGCCCATGTTGCCCGTGAGTTATATAATTTTTACGAAACCCTTGGTGAGGCGCGCCTGGCCAGACCCCGGATTTGTGCCCTACCAGATAAACATCGATGGTTTGGATACGCCACAAAAAAACTTTTTGCTTGACTAAAACATTTTAAATGCATTAAATAGTAATACTCTTTTTTAAAAGTAATAAACTACTTTATAATAATGTTTAAAAAATGCTTGGTGGATCCGAACCCTCGATGTTTTTCTGTTAAAGAGGCGGGTCTGAATCCACGGCCTGGCACGGGCCGGCTCCTGTTTCGAATTTTTTAAATGTTAATTTGTTTGTTTGTATTTGTAAACA
Source organism: Oscheius sp. G VE-2021 (assembly GCA_022343465.1). Classification (NCBI taxonomy): domain Eukaryota; kingdom Metazoa; phylum Nematoda; class Chromadorea; order Rhabditida; family Rhabditidae; genus Oscheius; species Oscheius sp. G VE-2021. The sequence goes on along the minus strand of JAJQXH010000046.1, from coordinate 1,691,291 downwards.
TAACGAAAAACAGAATATTATTGAACTGGGAAGTTTGCGGAGTATTTTTCTACAACCGAAATGGCGAATTTAATTATACGGACGCGTTTATTGAAATTCCACTAAACTTTACTTCTACTGTCGTAGCAGCTTTTTGCTATTATGTGGTAGGATTTCGATTTTTGGCCTAAAGATCAATGACCAAGATTTAGGTTGCAATGCAAATTATGAAAGACAGAAAGGAGATTGCATCTTTACCCAATAAGAAGTCAAAGGAGTATATGTAGGTTTTGGAAGAGAGAGAAAGAGACAAAGAAAGAGAGAGAGAGAGAAAGAAAGAAATAAGAGTGAGAAAGAGAGAGTGAAAAAAAGAGGAAAGGGACAGATAGAGATACAAGAAAGAGGGGAGTGGGAGAGAGAGCGATAGAGTGAGATATAGAGAGAGAACAATAGATAGTGAAGGAGGGAATGAGAGCGAGAGAAAGAAAAAGAGAAAGATGAGAAAGAGAAATAGAGAGGAGAGAAAGTGGAAAAAAAGACAGAGAGCGGCGAGAGAAAGAGATGGAAAGAAAAAGAAAGAGAGAAAAGGCGAGAGAGAGAGAAAGTGGGAGAGAAAGCAAAAAAAAAGTGCGAGAGACAAAGACGAGAGAGAAAGAGTGAAAGAATGAGAGGGAGACAGAGATAAACAGAGAAAGAGAAAAAAGAGAGAAAAGAAAGAGCGACTGAGAGAGGAGAGTTACAGAGAGAGAGAGAGAGAGAGAGAGAGAATGCAGAGAGAGATAGAGAAAGATAAAGAGAGAGATAGAGAGAAAGCAAGAGAGAGAGATAAAGAGAGATAGAGAGAGACAGAGAAAGAGAAAGCAAGAGAGAGAGAGAGAGAGAGGATAAAAAATCGCAAGAAATAAAAATTTGAAGGCTAGCTGTTCACCAAGGAATAATCGCTCTTATTTTTACATGTAACTGGGTGACCCTTCGTATTTTTGCCTGGGTGTTCCACTGGAAGTACCAATGGATGGGAGCGCTCGTTCTATTTTTCTCTATAATTAAATCTTCAGCTAATGCCACACTATTTCTGAAGAACAATCACAAGGCAAACTGGTGTATTCTGACATAATAATTTCTTCAGATTCGGAGAGAAGTTCGAAATTGGTTCAGATAGTCTGCAATTGGAAGTTTGTGACAACATTCGAATTTCGCGTTGGCGCTATATAAAATAAGTAGAAACCATTAGCCTACTTTTTTACATGTGTATTTTTTTTAGATATTTTATTTTTCGCATTCAATAAATAGATTTTAATTGCGCGCAGCGCGAAGCGTGGTTTGGTTCCTCCACTGTCTTGTGCGGGGGCGGCCAAACTTCAAATCGGGCGGGCTCCATTGGAAATCAATATTTTCCAATTCTGACCAAAGAATCGTTTTCAGCATCCAAAAATAAACCGATTCCCACCCTTGAAATTAGCATAATGTTTTTGCGTAGACTTTCAGCCAAATCCGTCGAGTAGTTTTGACACACTACCCCAAAAATAGGATAAAATGGTACATTTTGGACAGCGGCGGCTTCAAATATACATTGATATAAACGAAATTCTTCACGCTACCCCAAATAGATCTACAGAACCGTTTTATCTGGCATTTCAACCAAATTTAACTGTGCACTTGCGCAGCTCCGCTATACATAAGCGCGGCGGCCAACACGCCCCACAGCGACTCTATGGCGCAGAGGCAGCGAGGCCAACTGTCAATCTGAAGGTCCGGAGATCGGTTCCTCAGTGATTTGGTTCTTTTGCTTTTTCTAAAATGCAGTACAGTTTACAATTTTGTCACCCATTTCCGAAAACATTAAATTCAACGTTTATAACATCTTAAACTCTCTCACTTCGAATCCTCTTAACTTTAAGTACTCTTCGGCCTTCGGCAGCCATGGAATGAAATTGAATCGGCCTCCGGCCGCATCAAACAAAAAGCAGCCTTCGGCCGCCATAGGAACAAGGCAGCCTTCGGCCGCCAATAAAAGAAAGCGGCCTCCGGCCGCAACATACAAAAAGCGGCCTTCGGCCGCCATAGGAACAAGGCAGCCTTCGGCCGCCAATAATAGAAAGCGGCCTTCGGCCGCTACAGGAACGAGGCAGCCTTCGGCCGCCAATAAAAGAAAGCGGCCTTCGACTGCCACAGAAACAAGGCAGCCTTCGGCCGCCAAAGGAACAAGGCAGTCTTCGGCTGCCAATGAAAGAAAGCGGCCTTCGGCTGCCATAGGAACAAGGCAGCCTTCGGCCGCCAATGAAAAAAGCGGCCTTCGGCCGCCAATAATTGCGCGCAGCGCGAAGCGCTGCGCGGTGGTTTGGTTTCTCCGCTGTCTTGTGCGGGGGCGGCCAAACTTCAAATCGGGCGGGCTCCATTGGAAATCAATATTTTCCAATTCTGACCAAATAATCGTTTTCAGCATCCAAAAATAAACCGATTCCCACCCTAGAAATTAGCATAATGTTTTTGCTATGCTAATTTCCAGTATGCGGCTGGTTAGAAAAAACGCCGATGTCTCCCGTTCATCAAATATAATGTTGCTACGAGCGAACGGATAAACCTATCGAGCTGAAATTTGGACCACATACCGGAACCTGTTGCAGGTCGGTGGGCGTAGACTTTCAGCCAAATCCGTCGAGTAGTTTTTGCGCACCACTCCAAAAATATGATAAAATGGTACATTTTGGTCCGCCGCAGCTTCAAAATGCAATGTTATCGTCGAATTAATTAACTATACGCTAAAACTACCCTTTTACGAAGATTTATGCGATCTCTACTAAATACGACGGTAAACGTGTACTGGGGCAGGCGGCGCCATACATAAGCGCGGCCGCCCACGAACACCCCAGTGACACTATAGTGCAGGGGCAGCGCGTCCAATTGTAATCCTGACCAGGAGTTACGGCCCGCCTTCGGCGGTCCTACACTCCTGGCATGTGTGGGGTCAGCACATCAGTAGCTTTCGACTAATACTGCATTTGTTGGTGACACGGTGCATTTTGAGTGCGGCAGCCCCTATTAGAAAAATCGGCGGACCACGGTCACGATACGCTCATGTGTCTTGAAGGTCGTGCCACGAATTCCATGCCGCGGTTTTCTTTTCTTTTTTATTTATTATGTAGGGCTCAGGCGCCTGATGGGGGTATCACTCGTGGGTCTCCTTTAAATATGGACTTTTGCTAACCGGAAAGGGAGATAAAAATTTATTTGCACAAAAAATGTGGGACTCTGTCAAATTATTCGCAGTTATTTCCCCTCGACGTGGCAAATATACTGGAATTTAAAGGCAGAGGGTCACGAAAAATTAGGTTAACAAAATTTTCCAGAAATGTATTTTACTTTGTATCTGCTTCAGCTGCCGTTAGCAGCAAATATTTCTTGAAATTATTCCATGAAAGACCGTCTCTGCTTTAAACTTTTCAGAAAAAAACCACGTTTGAATTGCCCACGCATCAGCCCAGAACTGCAAATGGAGGGAAATTCAAATGTGAAAACTTAACTTTTTTTGAAATATCGGTTGTTTTCCCCTGAAATTGCCCTTTTCAAGGTTTTTAAATGATTGTAATACATAAAAAAATACAAGAAGAAAGGCGAATTTTTCGAAATGCCAAAACCACCTCAGGCGGAATACTGATTAACTCAATCGGTCGATATATTGTCTTATCTGTTGTTAAGTGAGAGTATTAGTCAAGAAGGGAGTCGTTTCCTTTATCCGCCTGAGGTGGTTTTTGGCATTTCGAAAAGTTCGTCAAATTATTCTTCATTTTGAACTCTTTTTACATTGTTCTAACATTTCTATTGTTCTCTTTTTATACAATCAAACCAAACCACCCACTTCAGGGGTGCAGCGAGGAAGAATGACCTCCAAGGCAGCAACCCCACGTGGCGGTTTTCACGTAGGCAGGCCATTTCCAACCGAAAATGGCCAAACCCACGAGGAAATAAACCCTCGTGTGAGACTCACTCTGAAGCTTTTCGGCCAAAAAATAGGCTAATTGCAAGACAACCATCGAGAGAAAGGCGAGAGAGCATGGGAAATGAGGAGGCGCAGGCAGCGCACGCAGCTAGCGCACTTTCACCACGGGACATCAAAAGCTTCAGAGTGAGTCTCACACAAAGGGAGATTTAAGCCAATTGTATAAAAGGGAAGGTCCGGGGATCGGTTCCTCAACAGTTTTGTTCTTTTGCTTTTTATATTTCTGTTGAGAAAATGTACATATTTGAACATAAAATGAACAAAACAGTTTAAAATGACACGCCTCGTTTCCGGACAACATTAAGTAAAACGTTTATAGCACCTTAGTCTAAAATCGTAGCACCAGCAGCGCCTTCAGAAATAGTAATGTGACTAAAAGCACGCAATGGAAACAGACCTTCGGCCAAATTAGAAGCAAAGCGGGCTCCGGCCGCATTAGCAACTGAGCGGCATTCGGCCGCATAGGAAACAAAGCGGCCTTCTGCCGCATTAGAGTCATAGCGGCCTTCGGCCGCATTAGAAACTGAGCGGCATTCGGCCGCATAGGAAACAAAGCGGCCTTCGGCCGCATTAGAAACTGGCCGGCTTTGGCCGCATTAGCAACTGAGCGGCATTTGGCCTAAGCATAAATTCAAAGGATAAGTAAGTATTCTTAGAATACCGATAAAGCGGCCTTCGGCCGCAGTTGAAACCAAGCGGCCTTCGGCCGCAATTAAAACCTAGCGGCCTTCGGCCGCAATAAAAGAAAGCGGCCTTCGGCCGCAGTTGGATAAAAGCGGCCTTCGGCCGCAATTAAAACCTAGCGGCCTACGGTCGTAGTTGCAACAAAGCGGCCTTTGTTCGCAATTAAAACCAAGCAGTCTTCGGCCGCTTTTAAAAGAAGCGGCCTACGGTCGTAGTTGCAACAAAGCGGCCTTTGTTCGCAATTAAAACCAAGCAGTCTTCGGCCGCTTTTAAAAGAAGCGGCCTACAACCTCAACCGCAATAAAAAGAAAAAGCGTCCAATAGAAAAATTGTATTCTTCGAATACTGATAAAAAGAGAACAATAAATGTGTGAAAAAGCGAATCGCAAAGAGAGTGGTGGTTTGGATTGTAGGAATTGATAAAAAGAGAACAATATTGTTTCGTAATTGAATTGAAATTCATGAAAAGCGAAAAGAAATTGCTGTGAAAAATCTTAATTTTTAAACCTACAGCTATTTCGTAAGAAACAAAAAGATAACCAAACCACTTCAGCCTTTCTCAAAACCGTTGATAAAAACACTGATCTTTCGAGTTCTCTCCCCCCCCCCCCTCTCTCTGCCCCTCTCTCTTTTTCTGGCTCTCTAGCTCTTTAGTTGTCTTGCTCTCTTGCTTGATACACACACACATACACACACACACACACACACACACACACACACACACACACACATGCGCATTTCACTCTCACCACTTTCTTTCGCTTTTCGTAACTTTAACTGTCCTTCTCTTCCTTTCTCCATCTCCCTGTGTATGAAATTATTATTTTTCTCTCTCTCTCTCTCTCTCTGCCTCTTCTGAGTTATTATTACTTTTGAGAAAGGCTGAGGTGGTTTGGTTATCTTTTTGTTTCTTACGAAATAGCTGTAGGTTTAAAAATTAAGATTTTTCACAGCGATTTCTTTTCGCTTTTCATGAATTTCAATTCAATTACGAAACAATATTGTTCTCTTTTTATCTATTCCTACAATCCAAACCACCACTCTCTTTGCGATTCGCTTTTTCACACATTTATGTTAATTATGTTTGTACTGAGGCAAAACTTCGTTTTTCCATTTTTGCCTTCATGCTCATCTACAAATAGACGTAAATGCGTACTTGTTTAAAAATATTTTTGTTACGACGCGCTTTTTTAAAATAAAAAAGTATGTCTGTGGCCGATTTTAGTCTAAAGTGGCATGCAACTTTCCTATAACCTAAAAACTTCTTTCTGAGACTTTCAGCTCAATATCGATTTTTTGGCCCCGGTTACGGTAGCTGAAAATATTGTATTTGAAATTTTCAAAAATTTTGTATTTTCAAAGTAGTATATATTAAACTTTGCAGAAAGTTACGGGCACACCAACTGTGACAAAGAAAACCGATTCGTGGTGCGAACAAAACCAGGAATCTGGAAAAACCAAAAAAAAAAGTTTATCGATACTTCGTTGGATTACAATTCCGCGTCAAAATGTTGTTTCACATCCTAAATGGGAAACAAAATCTTTTTTTTGTTGTTGTTAATTTTGCCTTTCCCCTTTCATTTGAATGTGAAAATTTGACCAAAAAACGCAGAGCAATATGATTTTTTTGCTAGTTTTACGCTAAGTCACTTCAACGTTTCAACGACTATAAAGTTGTATGTTTACTCTACAGTTTTAATGGTTCCATATTATGCGGAAAAAGCCTTTGCTGCAAAAATCCAGGAAAAAAGTTATTGTTTTAATTGATATTACATGTGAAAATATGCAGCTGTGTTTTCTCTAAAAAACTGTCTGAAAAAGATATCACGGGTCCCACTTCTTTGTAAATCGAAAGCTATGCTGCTTTACCTATTCGTTGGCCTCATTGATGAAATCACATCGATTTTTGGATTAGCATTAACCGCGATTGTCCTTTCTGCCACTTTAAGGTTGAAACAGTGGAAAACTACCCCATTCTATTTCCTGGTTTTGGCTAATTTAACAAACGACGTTTTGCTTTTGACACTTCAAGCAGGACTAGTGTCGCCTCCTATTTTGGCACAGGTAATTTCCAGAATTTCATAAAAGACCGGTGGCTTATATTGCTCCCCATCGAGTTTGGTAAGAAAGTCAACTTTCATGAGAATCTAACTGAAAAGTCGTGTGATAACGTCCTCGTAACCTGACATTTTCAGCGCGACGCGCTTTTCTCGGTAGTTTTTGACGATATTTGGTTGGTTCAAAAGTTCTTTTCAATATAAACAGTAGTTAAAATTATACTTACGGTTTACACACTCCTTTAAGAGGCCGTCTTTGGAAGAATGGAGCAGGCGTGGGACATAGGAAAAGTCAAATTTTTTGAATTGGCTCAAAACTTGGTGTATCCGAAATATGAACGAAATATGCTAATCTGAAACTTTTGGGCCAAGGTCAGTTTTGGGCGCCGGAATACGGTAGGTGAAACTTGAATACGGTAGTTTTTTCAAATTTGACCAATTACAAAGTTGTATATAAAAAACGATTCTAAGCGAGAATGTCATTTAGTGCAAATTTTTTGGCGAAAAAACCAATAAAAAAGCACTTTTACGAAGTTTTTTTTGTATTTAGGCGAGCTCTTTAAATTTACAGAACTCGCTTCAACCTTAACCAAAGTAACTTTCTCAAAAAAAGGTTTCTTAGTTGAAACCTCATCTTTGCAATGATTGAACTCAATATTTTTCAAAAAATCTGGACAAATTTTACAAGAAGGGAATCACAATTTTCAAATGCAAATTTCACAACAATGGTAACACGTTTTATATGGCCTCATTAGACAAGTTATGCAAATAGAAAAAAAATTAAAACATAGTAAGTAAGCCGTTTACAGGAACGGAATTTTTTTCGTAAAACACCAATAAAATTGCGACAAAGAGCTGTTTTTGAGGTTTTTTTTTTCATAAAAAAAACCTTGTTTTCTGTTGAGAAATCAAGTTTCACTAATTCTCTGAAAAATGTGAAAAAAAAACTACCGTATTCAAGTTTCACCTCTAAAAATATTTTTTAATTTAGGGGCATGACAAGATCAATTTGGACACTGTCCACACTTTAGCCATTTAATGATTTTCCTTTTTCAGGAGTATTTCTTTGCGGGTGGTCTAAACAGTCCGTGGCTTCGATTTGTCTCCTACTTGTTCCTAATTTCGTGGTACACAGGTGCCCAATTGGACATTGTTATTGCAATAAACAGGTGTTTCCATAAACTTTACATTTTCAATGATGCAGATTGGTCGTCATTAAACGGTGGAGTGTAAGCATGAAAAGCAGAAAACTTGTCCTGCCTATGGCTATCTGTCCAGTTTGTCTGTCGTCGGTTGTTGCGTTATATTCTAACTATCTTGCTCCCTGCTGTCCGTAAGTTTTTTTGACTCGGTTTTCTTTCAAATTTTCAGAATTTTGATTTTGAATTTTAAAATAAACCAATTGTTTTATTACATTTGAATAAAATTTATTTTTCGAAGTATCTTTTTTTTAAATAGTTTTTTTTAGTTTAATTGAATAGATATCTTTCCACAATTCTGAAGCATACCTCTTTTATATGATTTGGACTGCAAAAGGGGCGCGTTTTCACGGCCGAGTCTTGCAATTGCCGCACAAAAACATGGCTAGAGTGGGCCAGAGAGTGTGAGAATGGAGAGACGCAGAGTTGGCGGGAATTCATACGGCAATTTCCCCAAATATGAAGTGCTCCTAAATCGATTCATTTTGATCCAAAAGAGGTATTTTTCGGTATATTGGGAAAAAGATCTAGGAAACCATTTGCAAAAAAATGATAATTTCTAAAAACACAAAAAAATGTTTTTTGTCAATATTTTTTATGATATTTCTTTGTATAATAATATTTTCTTTGTCAACTTTGTCAATATAAAAAAAAACTTGATGACATGATGTTTCAGTTTTCTTTTCAATTGGGAGGTTTTTGGATACTATTTCCACAACCCGAAAGGTGTGATAAACTACACCGATGGAATAGTTGACATTCCCCTTAACTTTGCAACTACTGCAATCACAACTATTTGCTATATTTTGGTAAATTTTAGTGTTTGTACTTTTGAACCGATTAAATAGAAGAAAAAACTTTGTTTAGATTGGAGCACAGTTGCTAAAAGATCGATCGCAGCAGATGGTTACGTTATCAGTGAAGACGTCAAAAGATTATTTGTAAATTGAAAGAGAGAGAGAGAGAGAGAGAGAGAGAGAGAGAGAGAGAGAGAGAGAAAAGACAGAAAGAGAGAGAGAGAGAGAGACAGATACGATAAAAGTTTTGAGACTGGCTGTCAACTACGCAATAATCGCTCTTTTCTTTACCGGTGCCTGGGTGCCACTTCGTTTATTTGATTGGGTCTTCCACTGGCAATACCAATGGATGGGAGCTGTTGTTCCGTACTTTATCATCTTGAAGTCTTCAATGAATGCCGTACTCTTTTTGAAAAACAACAAAGAGGTAAAAGTTTTTGCTGTCATCAAGAAATTCTTGTTGAGATTCGAGGCGAAGTTCGAAGCTGGTTTACGAAAATGAAGAATTCAGCTGTTGCTGGAAGTTCAGGACCTCATACAAACGTTGCGACTGTGACATAGAGATGAAACGTTAAATTAGTTTAGGGCCGCTTGCAAAATACTCCACAACTCCAAATTTCCCATTTGTTTCGCATTAATTAAAGAGGAAGGACCTTGTAAAATTGATTTTCCACAGTCTACAATTGTTTCACTGAATAGATATCGTTTCCACAATTTTGAAACATACCTCTTTTATTCGATTTGGACTGCAAAAGGGGCGCTTTTACACAGCCGAGTCTTGCAATTGCCGCATGAAAACACCGCTAGAGTGGGCGAGAGAGTGCGGGAAATGGAGAGACGCAGAGTTGGTGGCAATTCAAATTTCAATTTTCCCAAAATTTCAAGGGATCCTAAATCGGTTCATTTTGATCCAAAATGGGGAAACGAGGTATTTTTCGGAATCGGGGCTATGAAAACTAGACTTTTCTCAGAAAATCAAAAGAATTACTTGTGCTTCCCCTTTTGAGCTCTATTAATGGCCAAACTTGATGAATACGGCACAATTCCAAATTTCCCAAAAGCCAATAAAAACAAATTTGTCGTGTTCAAGAATTTCAAATCAGTGTTTAAAAAATCTTATTTAAAAAATTATTTTCCCTGGATTTCCCAATTTTTCTCACATTTATCACATTGTTCTCCTCTTTTTTCATCTCTGTAACTCTCACACATCTTTCGCAACGTTTTGCGGCGCCCATCGCTTCAGGAGCCATCTTTTTGACCGCCACTTTCAAAATTTCAACTCTGGTTGTCTGGCATGGTAGCCCCGCAAGTCTCACACCCGTACGAGATCGGCGGCCGCGGTAAGGGTAGTCCCACCGCATACAGTAATAAGCACCTTAGGCAAACAAACCGCAAAGAGGACCCTGACAGCCCTGTTAATGAGAATTGACATCCCAGCTCAATTTTTCCGCAATCGCCTATTTGAGAATGACCCTGTCCGAGGTAGTTCATTCAGGTTTCCAATTTTGTCCATTTTTTGTTTCGCCTTTTAAAAAGTGACGTCAGACAAATTTTTTTTGCGTAAACGGAAACCACGCAAGACGTAATTTCCGCAATTTGCAGTAGTCTGCGCCTGAAAATGACGGCAAAACATAGAATTTTAAAAGCAATCAAAATTGTTTAAAAACAAAAGCAAATCAGTTTTCTTTTCTTTTTGAAAACTTGCAATAATCTTTAAAATTCATCCAACAGAAGGCCAAAAAGCATTTCAGCGATCCCCTAATTGAAGTAATCAAGCAATTTTTGTAACACCAAATTTCCGTTTTCTAGTGTTTGTTGACTTGTCAACTGTCTGCCCAGCCTCGTGTTGCGCTGGAAAACAAGAAATTTGCATTTATGTCCACTGAAGAGGAATGAGCGACTCATCTTTCATTTCCGATATTCGCCAAACATCTTCTCAATTTTCCATGGATCATTCAACTAACAAAACTCCTTGTAATGACGACATACCACAGTCCTTTAAAACAATCAGCAGAGGTCTTTTTATTCTTACTGTATCCATCAATGTCCTTGCTTTGTTTGCCATCATATTCAAATCGACTTTAAGAATGAGGGGTTATAAGAACTATTTGCTTGTTAGTGTATTGTTGTAAGTGAAAAAAAAACAGATTTATGAGTTATTTTTTAAAATTCAGTGCTTCGGGAATGGATTTGTATATTACGTTTTTGGGAATGCCGATGCCTGTTTCACCTATAATCGGAATGAAGTTTTGTGGAATTTTGAACAAATTTGGAGCTAGCTATATTGTGGATCTTTTGGTTATGGCAACGTTTTTATTTGGTGAGAAATAAGTGAAAATCACACACTCACACACTCAAATCCTCACACGTCACATACTATCACATTCACAGATCCGCACAGACACACATTCACACACTCACACAGTCACATACTCACATTCACATTCACACTCACACACGCACACACACATTTACACACTCACACATTCACACATTCAAACAATCACATAATCACGCACTCACGCACTCACATACCTATTCGTTCGCAAGCTCACAAACTCACACACTCACGCGGTTACACACTATCACACTCACTCACATCCACACACAAATACACACATACACATACACACAAATGCATAAAAGCACGCACATACATACATACACTCACAACAAACACACATTCACACATGCTCACACGCTCACACTATTACATTTCCTCACATCCACACTCCTATACATACGCATATACTCTTCCACACTAACGTACTCACTCGCTCACACACTTTTACACTCACTCACATCCAAACAGAGCCATACACATAAACACAAACACAAACACATACAGATGTACACACTCATGCACATGCGTCCACACTCTCACACACCCAGAAATACACACTTACGCACGTGCACATACACGTAAACACATGCAAATATTCACACGGTCACACGTTCACATGCTCACACACAGACATGCAAACACCTTCATTTTCCAGGAATTGGCGGGTCACTATTCACTCTTTTCTTCTACCGCCAACAGAGAATACTTCTACCATCTCAAATATTTCGAGTTTCCAACGACAAAGAGTGGCTAGTTATCATTCTGATCTACATTTTGACCTACCTTCCCGTAATACCTATTCTAATGGTAATGGACCCAGATCAAATTAAGCAAAAACTTATCTATGCTGAGGTAAATTATATACTATTTAAAAACAACAATATTTAGATGCTTCCTTGCATTTCTGAGATCCTTATGGACGAAGCTACGATTGTAACCCCTCCTCGTTTGCAAACCTTCATTCAATTTATGGCAATTGGAAGTTTATTGTATATTGCACTAGTTGGGGTTCCATTGTGTACGCCAATGATGTATTCCTTGTTGCAAAATCCGGCAGGGATGTCGGAAAAGACGCGAAAGGGACAAATGGTGCTTTTGACTTATTTGGTTATACAGGTAGGGATAGACAACAAAAAAAATCGGTTGCAGGTGGTATTTCCTTTAATTCTATGTCTTCCGTCGTTTGCTATCTTTTTCTTTATTGGAGAGTCTTTTAATAGAGGTTAGTGAAAGAAAGAGAGAGAGAGATAGAAACAGAAACAGAAACAGAAACAGAGACAAAGACAGAGAGAGAGAGAGAGAGAGAGAGAGAGAGAGAGAGATAAAAAAAGAAAGAAGAGCGAGATAGCAAGAGAGAGAAGAGAGAGAGATAGCGAGAGAGAGAGCGAGAGAGAGAGAGAGAGAGAAGAGAGAGAGAAAGAAGAGAGAGAGAAAGAAGAGAGAGAGAAGAGAGAGAAGAGAGAGAGAGAGAGAGAAAGAAAGAGACATAGACTGAGAAAGAGAGAGAGAGTATTGTTTTTTTAGGTGAAATGAACGCCTTTGCTGTCCACATAGTTTCTCTTCACGGATGTATCTCCTCCGCCACTGTTTTATTTACCTACCCAGCATACAGACATTGGATTCTTGGACTCATTTTCAGAAACAGTTTGTTACTCAATTCTTTCCTTTAAGATTTATTTCCAGGAAAAGTCAATCCAGCTGCAACTTCTGTCCAATCCAACATGAGTAGGGTGACAGCGTAAAAAATAAACTTTATTATTTAACTTTATTATTATTGTATTTGTGTTGGCGCTCTGTTGACAAGTGACGTCACAGTGACACTAAAAATCAATATTAATTTAATAAAAGAGGAATTCTATACATAGATCTAGGTGCACGGACTCCCCTTCTCGTGAAGTTCAGGCTATCTCGGATCACAGATGAGGTCAGGAGGAGGGCCCACGGTTGGCAGGAATACATTGCATCTACCACTGGATAACTGAAAAAAATCGATAAATTATCGATTGATTGTAAAGATTACGATAAATCGTGGATGAAGAGGACTGCATCGACTCCGCCCATGTCGGCCATGATTGTGACTACTTGGACTATTGTGTTCAAAGTGAGGACGGTGAAAGAGATCAAGGAGGAGAGGAGAAGGCGAAGTTCAGCACTTGTTATTGATTTCTGGAAAGTTTAAAATACTTTAGTTTAGAAAGACCCAAAAACCTGGTGTTTTCGTTGGTGAACGCGTAAGGTGTAAAGAGTGTACGAGTACAATGTGAGGCAAACTATGGTAGCAAAGAAGGAACAACCAGCATCGATGTAGGCTATGATCTGAAAAATGGAAATGAAACACACATTAATTTTTCGACTTTAACAGTCAGAAATTCTCTGTCTCTAACCACTCTGCATCTCTAACCTGTCAGTATCAGAGTCTCTAATCAGAATCTTTGTCTGCGCATCTAATGTGTTTTGTCTGCGGTTCTAACCATACATTTTGTCTGCGTCTTTCACCAGACAAGGTCTACGTCTCTAACAGGAGCTTTTTCCTGCGTCTCTAACCATATCCTTTGTCTGCGTAACAAATGCGTTTTCTCTGCGTCCCTAACCAGTCAGTGCCTACGACGGTGAACCTTCCAGAACCCCAAAAAACTAGAACCTTTCTTTGCCTCTCTAACCAGAACTTTTGTCTGCGTCTCTAACAAGTCAGTGTCTGCGTCTCTAACCAGAACCTATGTCTGCGTCTCTAAATAGTCAGCGTCTAAATCTCTAACCAGAAACTTGCCCTGCTTCTCTAACCAAAACTTTTGTCTGCGTCTCTAGCTAGTCGGTTTCACCAGCTCTAACCAGAGAGTGTCTCCGTCTCTAACAATACCCTTTGCCCACATCTATAACCACATCTTTTCTACATTTCTAACCAATCTGTCTTCTCTAACGAAACCTTCTGCTGCGTCTCAAATCGTACGTTTTGTCTGCGTCCCTAACCAGTCAGTGTCTGCGTCTCCGCCCAAACGGTTCGTTTGCGTTTCTAGCAATACAGTTTACTGCTTCTCTAACCATTTTGTGTCTGCGTATCTAAACATATGTTTTGTGTGCGTCTTTAACAATGTCTTTTGTCTGCGTCTCTAACCAGTTAGTGTCTGATTGTCTAACATTAGGAAGACCTTTTGTATGCTTCCTACACCTGCATTTAGGATAGGGCTGAAGCGGTTAACTTTGAGATAGCTTAAATTTTATCTTTGAAAAGCAAAAAAGATCTTTGAATTTTGCGATTTCTGAGCTTTGAACCTCTAGTCTTTGGGCTGCAGTTTCACAACGTGTAGTTTCACCAAGCAGCGTGCTTTCCGTTAGTTTCCCATTAGAATTCACGCATTTGAAAGCTTTTGTCACATGTTTCACACATTTAAGTTTCTTTCAAAGTTTGAAGTTTCAAAGTTTCCCCTACAACCCAGTTCTGAACACATCAGCGAACTTCCGCAATTTTCCCCGATCTTCGATTAACTTTTTTTTGGCAAACTTTATATAGCCGCTGATTACCAGCTGACAATAACACAATGCTTTATATTTCTTTGAATACATTTTGAGCTTTGAATTGGACTTACAGCGGTGGAAAGATCATCAGTTGTTAGGCGTAATGTGCCCTGGGATGGATTAAAAATATAAACAGTAGAGTATTTTGGGTTGACCCAAGGACAAACTGGCAAAACAGCCACAAGAGGTAAGGTGAATTGCAGTATTCGAAGAGCAAGCAGCCGGTTTGGGGACCAGAACTGAAAGTTGTTTTTAGAAAGGGTCCTCTTTCTATCTTTTTCTCTTTCTATCTTTTTCTCTTTCTTTCTTTCTTTCTTTCTTTCTTTCTATCTTTTTCTCTTTCTATCTTTTTCTCTTTCTTTCTTTCTTTCTTTCTTTCTTTCTTTCTTTCTTTCTTTCTTTCTTTCTTTCTTTCTTTCTTTCTTTCTTTCTTTCTTTCTTTCTTTCTTTCTTTCTTTCTTTCTTTCTCTCTCTCTCTCTCTCTCTCTCTCTCTTTCTTTCTTTCTTTCTTTCTCTCTCTCTCTCTCTCTCTCTCTCTCTCTCTCTTTCTTTCTCTCTCTCTTTCTTTCTCTCTCTCCCCTCTCATTCCATTTGCACTATCACTTCCGGGTTTTCGTTTTGTTTACCAAACGTAACCTATAAAATTCCCGCGCTAATAGTTTCCAATAAACCGGGTTCCAGGTGCAGTTCTTACTCACTTTTTCATAGTTGAGTACAAATACTGCAGAAGAAAGACGATTGCAGGCGAAGATAATCTGACCAATATAAACCACAATTTTGATATAATAATGCAATGTGTTTGAAAAGACGGGCAGAAATTTAAATAAAAATCCCTCTTTCACAAGTAAAAAGTTGAGATATTCGTATTTTCGAAGACGGAAGAATATCGTAAATTCAAGAAAATAAATAAAATCAGCAACAAACTGAAAAATGTAAATTTTTCGAAACAATTTTTGACCCATTTGAATATTTTGCACCTGAAATATTCAACTAACGTGGATTTTCAATTTTAACTGGAAAATTGAATTTGGCGCATTTTAGATTAAATGAAAAGTTGAGATTTATGTGTATGGTAAAGTTAAAAATTAAGGGAAACTTTAAAAAAACTTACTATACATTTTCAAATTTTTTTTTGTTAAATTACATTTTCTAATTTCATTTTCCTTGTATATGATTAAAATTTAAATAATTGAAATAATACGCGCAGTTTATTATTTAAATTTAAATAATACGTGCAGGACTGAAGTTCCGCTAAACACCGGACGTGCGTGAAAACAAGACATTTTCATCAAATGGTTTATTTCAATTTTGTTTTTTAAAACTTTTTTCAAATAAATATTTACCGTACCACCCGCGCAACCACATGCCTATTTAGCTGCCCACGTGCTATAATATAATTCCGCGACTTACTGTGCATACGCAAGTAAGATAAAATCGAATGAGATTGTTATCGTCATGTGTGCAACATTAAGTGATTTGATTTTTAAACATATAAACAAAAAATGGATTTTTGATAAAAAATTTTTAATGAACTTATTATTTAAAAACTGAAATTGAAATTTAAGTCATTAAAAACGTAATATGTATTATTCTGTTATTTTTATTGTTAACAACAAATTCTGAACATGTAAGATACTATGTAAAGGAAAACTCGGACTACCCTATATAAATTTTTGTTGTTTTCCATGGCCGAGTGGCTAAGAGGTCGGACTTGTAATCCAAAACTACCCCAGTTCGATCCCCGCTCGACAAAACTTTTTTGCTTCAAGTTTTTTGATGAATAGTTATACTAAAGACACCTATTTGCCCCCATACCTAACAAAAACATTTTTTCTAAATTTTGTTTTGCAGCCCCTGCTCGGCCCGGTCAAGGGCATTTTGATGGTTTCTTCACTGAAATTTCCTTTAACACGAAATTGCTTTAAAGCGCTATAAATACAGTGAGTGTTCGGTTTCAACAAAGTTCCAGTTGAAAGCGTATTTTCGGTTTCATTTTATCATTAAATCATGTGATTCTATTTATACACGTTTGTATTTAGCTTTTTTGTAAAAGAATAAAGTCAATTAGAATCAAAATCACCAAATTTATCGTATTTCTGATATCTTCAATCAATGCTAACATTAAATCTGCATCACACTAGGGGATTCTCCGGATGGTCAGAATGCAGGTCCTGCATTTAGCGGGATTCTTATTCGGCTAATTTATTTATAATGTTGATTTACTTAATTTTTAGGATTTTTTGCACTTCTATTTTATCTATTTGAAAGCGAGAAAAAAATAAAGTGCACTGGTCGTCAGCCCTGGTCAAAAATGACCAGGGCTGACGACGTTCAGTTTAAATTTCAGTACGGCCCGCCGCGAAGAAGTATGAAAGATATAACAATCACAAATAAATAACTCACATAACTCAAAACCAGTCGAAAAAATGAATTCCGAAAAAGAGATACTTGTCTCCGATTGGCGAGAATCAAATAAATAATCACAATATAAACAAACATTGAAGAACAGGTGAATATGAGCAGTAGAAGCTGTGTGGTCGGCAACATCATTGCTCCGAATGCGCTGCAGCCGATAATGAGGTTGTAGGTCTTTGGAAAGGCAAAGGTAATCAGTAATCGGATACGAGAAAGGCAATTTACGGAGACGACAATAAACGGAAAAGTTTAACTATCACTTTTAGTTATGGACCTGATCTTTACAATGTTTAACAAGGAAGGACCTCGAAAAATTGATTTTTCAAAAAAAAAATTTAAACGATTTCTTAATTGAATATGTTTAGTTTCCTTTTTCTGAAATAGACCCCTTTTATATGATTTTTACTGCAAAAGGGGCGCGTTTAAACGGCGGAGTCTTGCAATTGCCGCACGGAAAACCGGCTAGAGTGGGCAAGAGTGTGGGAAATGGAGAGACGCAGAGTTGGCGGTAATTCAAACTTAAAAACAGATGGATTGGACAGCAAAAAACGTATTTTGGAGACTTTGGGAAAGATTTTTTAAGGTTTCATTTTAAAAACTCTATTTTAGAAAAATCTGAATTAAAATTATATTTTTATTGAAATTTCTTTTAAAGTATGAGATGTGTAAGAAAATTAAAAACGGGTTTTAAAGCAGAAAATGTTCAAAATTGTTCAAAAATTGAACTATCATCTCATTTAGGGGAATGTAAAAGTTCCATTTCAATTATCTTCAGTAATTGCTCTTTGTTTCACCTTTGAAAACGCAAAGTTCATGAAAAATGGAATTTACCATTGTAATTTTATATTCCACACCTGGAAACGGAATTCCAGAGTTCTTGTAAACAAGAGATTGTTCCCAGAACCTTTTCCGCAAAAGCAAAGAATGCCCACGTTTTAAGTATATATATTTGTTTTAATGATTTCTGTTTTGCAAAAGAAAGGTAAAAATCTGTTTTTGCACATGTTCTTGGGGGTCTCGAAGCGATGTCGTGCCAGAACTCAGGAAACATTTAAAATTAGAAAAAAATAATATCATTATAATTAGAAAAAGTTAAAAATCGATAGAGTAAGAACTGACATAGTGAATTCAATAAATAATAATAGTTTTTCATCTTTATTGGGTCTCGAAGCGGTGACGTGCCAGAAATTTGCAATTCTTAATTGTTTTCAAACTCAACAATTGTTAAACCACAATTATTTTTAAAAAAAAACCTGTTAAAACGATGAAAATGTGTACCCAGCATTCAAAAAACGTCTTTTTCCTGCATTTCTAATTCCACTTTTTCGCAGAAATCTTTAGTTCCTGCAAAATTCTTTGTGCTGGAAAAGTTCATGAAACGTGAGAATGAGAGGGAAAGGATATTTTCAAAATGAGACCGGCAGCAATTGGAATATGACGTTCCAAAAGGGATTTGTAGTTTGCATTTTTTTAAATATTCAAATTATATAATGTGCAAAACTAACTTGTTAAAAAGAGTATCAAAGTGTGGAATTACAACATGCTACGCAGCAGATTTGAATGAAAAACTCAATAAAATCATGTTTTTCTCTTTCTATTCTATACTGTTTTCAAGCCAGAAGGAGGACAAATTACAATAGACGTTATTGCATTTTCAACACCTAAAACATTCACATACATTTTTTATTGTTTGTGAAACGGTAAACAATCAGAACGCCTAGCGCGAATTACCGAGAACATTTTTACAATTCGTAAACTATTTCAAGGCAATTACTAAACATTTTATCATTTTTCAACTTAAAATAATGAATTTTTGTTGAATTTTAGTTTTTGAAACATGAGCTGCCATTTGCCGCATAGAAAATGGGGGCACAGCGCCAATATGCCGTTTGCCGCTTACTGCCTTGTAAACATCGGGCGGTGGCAGTTGCCTATGACCCGTTCGCTGGAAGCCGTTGGAAAGAATTTTTTTAGGGGAAAATTTAAAAATTCTAGTATATCTGGTAATTTCAACAAAATCGAATTTTCTAAGTTAATTTTGTAAAATATATGAATAAATATATGAATAAAATAAACCAAACGTTTTATAAAAAATTAGGTTAATCAGTTTTCTTTTCAAAAGAGGAAGGTTTCATGTGACTGGTACAAGATACACATACATGTGAAGTATCGGTCTTGGGAATGAGAATTAGGTCTATGTGAAAAAATCATACTGTTTATGTCTTCTAACCCACTTGCACCTCAATTAGATCAGTGACAACGTGAGAATTGGCAGAAAGGGCTAAAGAGTAGGAATTAATGAAAAAAAAACATCATGTTCAGACCCATGCACTTAAGTTCCTTCAGGATGTGAAGGTTTCGTAATGTAGGCCGAAAAATCGAAAAAGAAACCGTGAATGGCCGCTATTTACCGCTTTTAACTTTAAGGAACCGTCAGGGACCTTTTTTGAATTTATATCAAATTTTTAGAAAAATTGAAAAGTTATTTTTAGAAAATATAAAACAATTTGCGTATTTAAATGCTTCGTTTTGGAAAAATCTCTTTTGAAAGGCCATTTTTTACCATTCCATGCGAGGATAGCCGGTATGCGCGCACTGTGTTTACACGTCCACCCAAGCCATAACTATATTGATTTTGAGAATCAGTTTCGACTTTTCCTCATTCCCGCCTGAAAGTCGCAGTTAACCCTGGTTTTCTGAGATGTTAGCGCTGCGCAAGTGGCACCCGTATGCCATCGGCGACCTGCGCAAGTGTTTTCATATAAAAACTGTAAACTTCATGACGAGATTCATACCCGTACGACATCAGAATTTAATTAAAAAAAAAGGAAGTTTAAAGTGATGAAGACAAGTGGCACTCTTGGGAATAGGACTAAAGTCTATGTGAAAAAGCACATAGGTTATGTCTTGTAACAGACATTTACCTAAATTAGCTTACCGCCGACGTGAAAACTGGAAAATATGAAATAGTCAAGTACAAACTCTATGCAAAAAAGTAACGGATGTTCATGAATGTAATGTAATTTAATGAGATGGCAAAACTTAGCGTGACGTGGTTGGTAAAACACAGCTGAAATTAAAAAATCCAAACAAATCGCTGTTCTCGTTGGTTTATGTCGATCAATTTGAATTTTTCGAAATGTTGATGATTTTTTGACCAGTTGGATTCTCGTTTCCTCGTCTGTTGATTTCATTGCCTATTTGCGGGGTGGTAATAAATAAAACAGAATTTGCAACTTACGTCTGATGATGTTGGCTTTGAAGGAATCACTTTGATTACGAGGGGCAATTCGTTACCTCTCTCTTTCTCTCTCTCTCTCTCTCTCACAGACACACACACACACACACACACACATTCACCCACTCACACACTTAAACACACATACACACATACACACACACACACTCAAACACACATACACATACACACACTCACACACACACTCACACACATACACAAACACACACACACACACTCCACACTCAAACACACAATCACGCGCACACACACACACACACTATCACTCACTAACCCACTCTTTGCCTCCGTTAAATAAAATTCTTTATTACATTTGTATTTAGTTGACGGGCTGGTTCTGGGAGACGGCGAATCCGACCCTGGAGTTTCCACGGTCGAAGACGGAGTACCAGCGGCCGATGAAGACATCTCCGAGAATCCAGAGGGGTCCGTTGGGGGCGGGGATGTCCATTCCCATGAATCCAGACAGGCAGGTGGTCTGTCCGTTGTTCTCCATCTGGAGGATGTAGTCGGATCCGCGGAGGTCGAAGTTGGTTCCTCCGATGTTGAATGTGATGACGGGGAGGCTGGGGATCTTCTTGCAGTCGATCTCGTACTCTCCGTTTCCGAGGGGGAAGGCTCCGATGAGCTTTTGGATCTGAAACAGGATGGTAAGTTTTTGTCTCTCTCTCTCTCTCTCTCTCTCTCTCTCTCTCTGTCTCTCTCTCTTTGTCTCTCTCTCTCTGTCTCTCTCTCTCTGTCTCTCTCTCACCTTCTTGATGTCAGCGGTGGGTCCAGTAAGAAGAGAGGTACCGGTATCAACAATAGCGTCAACAACTCCGGTGATCTGGGTTCCCTTGACGGAAACGGCGGCGAGGGAGATCCTCCAGTAGTCCTTGGACTTGAGGGGAGCGTAGGTGATGGCTCCGGAGTAGTGGTTGGGGTCCATTCCGCAGAGGGTCATCTCTCCTCCGACGACGTTGTGGTCGAGATCGCGGTTCATCCAGAAGGCGAAGAGCTGCTGGTCGCAGATGGCCTTGTTGTTGAAGATCTGGTCCATGGGCTGGTTGATGTTGTCCTCAGAGATGGAGTCCCAGGCAAGACCGAGGATACCGTCGAACTGGGCGGCGACGAAGGTGATTCCGGGCTCGGTGACGGCTCCGGCGAAGCCCTGGGTCTTGTCGGTACAGAACTTCTGGTCCTTTCCGAACTTAAAAATAAAATGTTACCACATCATTCCAATGTTTTAAGGGCTTTAAGGATGTTAGTTAAAAGGAGATTTTAAGTTGAAGCGATGTCCAACTGTGTTGTTTGTGAGTTTTCCTGGACCGCCCGGTGTGACAAATTCCAATTGACAAAATGTTGGCACATCATTCCAATGTTTTAATGATAAAGGCATCGTCAAAAACCTCTTTGTGGCAAGCCTATGGCGCTTATTACTGTATGCGGCGGGACTACCCTTGCCGCGGCAGCCGATCTCGTACGGGTGTGAAACCCGCCGCGCAACCATTTCAGACAACCAGAGTTTTCTGCGTCTTTTCGGGCGGGAACATTTAGAATTCGAAAGTAACTACCGAAAAATCAATATAAACGCCAGAAAAGGTGTTTCCATTGAATATGGCTTTAAAACGTGATTTAATCCTAAACTTTAGCGTAATTTATATTCTGGAATAACTTTTTTAGCTTTTGAAATTGCGATTAAATAAAAAAGGCCCATTTAACTTAACTTTTCTGTTTGAAAAGATACTCAGGGGACCACCAGAAGTCAAATGGTTAAAGGAAAAAAAGTGCTATATAGTCGTCGTCAATTCTAGTTTTTGTACGCAATTTTGCGTTTTTGAAATTTTCAGCACACGTACGTAATAGTCCGCAGGGTTTCGAAAGACTACCGTAGTCTTAAAATAACTTACGCAGTACACGTCGTTGTAGACGATTCCCTTCATGGATCCGGTTCCGTACTGGATCTCGAAAGGCTGGGTGGTCTTGGTGCAAGTGCTAGACTTGGAGCAGTCGTACTAAATTCCTTCTTTGTTAGGATTACTGTAACCCAGCCTTACCCTGTTGTGGGTCTTGCAGGCGAGGTTGGTGGCCTTGCAGGTGCTGTCGGGAACCCAGAGGTTGGAGGATCCGGTATCGAAAAGAAGCTTGAAGGACTGGGCGGGGGTTCCGATCTGTCCATCTCCGAAGTACTGGGCGTTTCCGTAGTCGGTCAGACCCTCGTTGTAGGCGCTGTTGTCGGTGACGACGTAGTCCTTGACGTACTTCTGCTTCAGGTACTCTCCGATGAGCTTGAAGTTGAACTTGTCGCGGGTGTAGGTCTGCTTGTGCAGGTTGACCCTGGCGATGGCGGCCACGCCAACGGCGAGGAGGAGGGCGACGGCAACCGAGCGAAGCATCCCGACTGCTGGCGGCCTTATCGAAGCCCCGCACTTTTATACAACGAAGTTTGGACTGTCTGCGTTTCGATGCCATTGCACCTGATAAGGGGAAACACGTAGGATCGGGGGCCAGGTTGAGATTAGCGGTAGCGCAGACGTCATACTGGTTCCGTAATGTAGACTCCAGAAGCGGAGAAACGTATTATAGCCGAATCACTTGCCAAGTCTCTAGACAAGAAACTAGAAACTTCCTCGATGATAAGTCCTGCTTAAAGGGGAAGGACCGCGTAAAAATAATTTTTCCGATTTTGTGACAAAAGTCTAGATGTCATTCCCAGGATTCGGAAAAATACCTCTTTTACCCAATTTGGATCAAAATGAACCGATTTAGGCGCGGTTGAAATTTGGGAAAATTGCAATTTAAATTGCCGCCAACTCTGCGTCTCTCCATTTCCCACACTCTCTCGCCCACTACGGCCGTGTTTTCGTGCGGCAAACGCGTAAAACGGCCGTGTAAACACGCCCTTTTTGAAGTCCAAATCATCAAAAAGGGGTGTGTTCAGATGTTGTACGGGTTTGATACTGCCGAATATCGTGGAAACGACATCTATTCTATGAAATAATTGTAAAGAGACTTTGAAAAATCAATTTAACGAGGTCCTTCCCCTTTAAGAAACAAAATCATAGAATCAGAGCCCAATTCCGAGATTTTAATTTTCATAACTTCGTTTGCTTTTTAAATGTTGATAAATAGCAAATGCTAATATTTTCGGGGCAAGGTACCCCCCTGAATTCTTTAACTCAAAACATTCAGTTTTTTTTCTTCTTACTTACTAGGGAGAGCTACCAATATACGATTATCGTATGTTAGTTACGATGCCGATAATTTAAAGGTGCCAAATAGCTTTTACTTTCCAGAAAATCCAATTTTCTTCGCGGATTTCTGCACCCGCCGCGCCCGACTTCATATGGGCGCGGCGCACACTCATGAGGAGTGCAAGGTTGGCCCAGTGGATAAGCGTCTGGACTAATGAGCGAAGGGTGCGGGAGTCAAATCCCGAACCCAACAATTCTTTTGTTTTTGATTGTGACACCAAACTAACCATGTTGAAACCACAATTTTAACAATTACAGTAATCCTAACACAAAGTGGCGTAGGGCCTGTCCTCCCTTTTGCCATCTTCACCTTAAAATTATATAAACATTCTAAACGAACGTTTCATAGGAAAACATATTACGGTTACAGAGTTATTTCATTTAAAAAAAGCTGTAATGTAATTATTAGGTGTTTCTATTATTATTCTAAACTTTTTTGTTTAATATAAGTGTTTTAATGCCCGCAAATTGTTTTTTACATGGGCCGGGTTTGAACTCTAGATGTAAATCGATTCTTCAGTGTAGTTGGTAGTTTTGTTCCCTTGCGATATTCTAATCTTTCGAGATACATAAAAATAAAAATACACCTTAACGATTCGTTCTTTCAAAAGTTATGAAATTTATTAAAACAGGAACAACTTTTCTCATATCAGTGACAATGCAAGCTTCAAACCACAAGAATCACTATGCTTTGGAGTCTGTGAGAGGCCGGTCGTTGGTGTTTAGATGATTTGGGCTCTATTTTCTGAAATCAAAAATCGGGGTGTTTTTGCTTATAAAAAAGCCGGTCCTTTTAAATTTTAAGAGCCTTTTAAATCTTTCATGAGCTTTTAAATGGCCAAGTTGCAGAATACCTTTGATAGGCTGTTGTGAGACCGCGAAGCGGCTCCAAGGCGGCCGAAGCCCTCCGCCTTCTGAGGTTATACCCAGCCTACGTGCCCTATCCAACCTTCTCCTTCCTATCAAAGTTTCGTAAAAAGCCTTCCAGTGACTTCTAAGGAAGTCCTAATCCCCTCTCTAATCGTGCACACGGATGCACAGATAAAGGGTCCAATCGGTGGGTGATAAGGGCTTCGTCAGGGTTCAGCTCCCACTTGTGACCATACTTTGATCTGCCCTAATTGACAACCCGGACTCTAACTACGCAGGGAGCTGGGTGGAGGGTCGTAAAGGTGTTATCTTAAACGCCTACATTGCTTTTTAGGGTCTGAGATTAGAGTGCTGAGTTGTTAGGCTACCGAAAAAAAGAAACAGAGTCAATAATACAGTTGCTTGTAGAAAAAAAGCTGTTGAAAAAGCAAAATCAATAAATTAGTCTATTTGTTCTTTTCGGAATTACTTTAATGCAATTGGAGCCGGATCACAATGATCTCAAATGAAATAGAAATTTCCAGTATTCGGCAGTATCAAACCCGTACAACATCGGTGAAAGCAACCTACAAAACGAGAAAAAACTGTTTTACAAAGATTTTGGAACACAGTTCTTCACATTCTTCTAGAAGATTTCGACTGAAGATTACCGAATCGTAATCTTTTCGTAATACCGGTTTTGACATCATCTTGGTTGAATTATTTTTGACTTTAAGGATTACAGAAAAAAGGAAAATATAATGTCCCAAGAGACAGAAAACCAAAAGGAATACTAAGCAACAAACTAAAATTCAATCAATCATGCCGTTTACATGAAAGGTTAGGTGAAACGAAAAAAAAATTTCTTGCGGGGACTCGAACCCGGGAGTGCGAGACGACCGCTGATTTGGAGTCCGCCGCGTTAGCCAGTCGGCTATAAGTGCCCCACAACATTTTGGACGAGTGTGCGCATATGAATTCAACGCCCGCGGAAAAAGCTGAAATGCGCCAATATCGTCCGTTTGTATGTCTACATACTCATTTTATGTACGCAATTTCGCGTTTGGAGTCATTTGACAGGAACTGCTTAAACTGGGGTTATATCATTTTGGTATGATAACTTTGTTTAAGAACTCGCCAAATATGACATTTTCCTATTCGCTTTTGCTTTTTGTTGATAAAGTTAACCGCGTTCTGATGCGTTATCTCGTCATGTGTCGGAAGGGGAAAGGACAAAAACTTGTGACCATCAGACAAAAAGAAACCGCCACGTGACCACTGTCTGAAAGGAAGTGGAGCCCCTCTGAAAACAGATGTGGAAAAAGGGATTTCAGCCTGAAAAACACACCTGAAAACTAAAACCCATGTTTTCAAACAATGGGATTAATCAAGAACTCACCCGCTGACCTGTTACGTGACCATAAACAAGTCAAATCCGCGATTAATTGCCCGCTTGTGAAAATATCCCACCAGTCCGCTTCCCAATTGCAATACGTGTATGCTGTCCCTTCTCCTCGTCGTAGCTTTTGTAGAAGGTGTGTTATGAAAACATCAATTATTTTAGTAATATTTGTAGCCAGTCTAGAAAATGACCAATCACGTTTGTTTAAAGTGAATAAGGAAACATTGAGAGAAGTGTGGTACACGGCCACTTTGAAAGGGCTGATTAAGGTGAGTGAGTGTATGAGTGAGTGAGTGAGTGTGATTGTGAGTGTGAACGTGAAAGTGTGTGTGAAAGTGCCTCAACGTGTGTCTGAAAATATGTGAACGTGTGTCTCAAAGTGCGGGAACGTGTGCGTGGAAGTGTGTGAATGTGTGTGTAAGAATATGTGAACGTGTGTGTGTGTGAACGTGTGTCTGAAAATGTGTGAACGTGTGTATGAAAGTGTGTGAACATGTGTATGGAAGTGTGTGAACGTGTGTCTAAAAATGTGTGAACGTGTGTCTGAAAATGTGTGAACGTGTGCGTGGAAGTGTGTGAACGTGTGTGTGAAAATGTGTGAACGTGTGCCTGAAATTGTGTGAACGTGTGTCTAAAAATGTGTGAACGTGTGTGTGAAAATGTGTGAACGTGTGCCTGAAAGTGTGTGAGTGTGTGTGTGAGCGTAATTGTGAAGGTGAGTATGAGTGTGAAAGTGTGTGTGAACGTGTGTGTGTGTGTGTGTGAACGTGTGTCTGAAAGTGTGTGAACGTGTGCCTGAAATTGTGTGAACGTGTGTCTAAAAATGTGTGAACGTGTGTGTGAAAATGTGTGAACGTGTGTCTGAAAATGTGTCAACGTGTGTCTGAAAGTGTGTGAACGTGTGTGAATGTGTGTATGAAAATGTGTGAACGTGTGTGTGGAAGTGTGTGAACGTGTGTGAACGTGTGTGAACGTGTGTGAATGAATGAGTGTATCATTGAAATCTTGACTTTTCAGGCAAAAGCTAAGGCCTGTTTTTCTTTAATCCCTGTAATTGATCGAATTCTCTACAACTATTGTGAACATGACGCCAAGAAGACAACAGAACTTGCCCGTTGTGCCTCAAAAGTTTTCGACGCCCGCGAAAGAGAAAAACAACTCCGCCCAGCTTTCTTCCGTTTCAAACGCTACAAAAACATCTACAGAACCGATGCAATCAAGTATCCCTCTCGTTGGAGTTCAAAATACAAACTAAAGTCGGAACTTTGGATGAAAATAGCCAAGAGTGAAAATACGACAAACATGGAGGTCATCCTCACCGAGTTTCAATCTGAAACTAGCGGCGAGGCAGAAGAGGCCAAGAAGAGAAAGAAGGAAGAGCTGTTGGCAGAAATCGCCCAAGCTTATGAAACTGTGCTCACAGTGAAGAAACGAAGAAGGTGGAAGAGGAAAATCAACAATGGACAAGGAGAACCCCTAAGTAAGTTAGAAAGAACAAAAATGACAACTTTTTCCTAAAATTCAAAGAGTTTTCATTTTTTAGTGGATTTGACAAGAAAACCCCTGGATTACTCCAAAATAGCTGCCCAGTATTTTTCATCAATTTTAGGTAGATATTTTTTTTAAATTTTGAACTTTTAACTTTTAAATTAACTTTTAAATTCAAACTCTGAATTTTAGGAGTGGGTCAATCTAAAAGGTCAACCCAACATACTGACAATATCCGACGAATTAAGGATTATTTTGATAAATCTAAAAAAGTGAAGGAATATTATTCACTTGTGAATCGGGAAAACTCAAAGTAAGGTAGTTTTTGAAAAAGTTTAATTAGTTTTTTAAAGATTGTTTTCAAAGATGTCTCTCCCTTTCTATAGTAAAGACCCACAAATTCAAAACAATGAAGCAGATGTGATGGAACACGTTTTGGGGATTATTAATGATTTTGCGGTAAGAATTGAAGAGAGAGACAGAGAGAGACAGAGAGAGACACAGACAGACAGAGTGTAAAAATTGTGTATTTCAGTATTTATTTATTTCAGGAAACCCATCTCACACCTAAAAGTACAGTTTCCATTTTATCGCCTCGTCTATTTTCAATCCTTCCCGATCACAGTCAATCCCCAAAGTTGCTTTCTCCAACAATGCTTTCTTTTCACAGTGACGGGGTTTTCTCCCTGCCAAATATATTTCAGGTAGTTTTGAAAAATTTCAAAGTAACAGTTCTTAGGTTGTTACTTCCAACCAAGATTACCAGAAAACAATGCTTGAACTTATTATGGATTTAAGCGGTGCTGGACAAGCCCTTGAGGGGGCCATTTCGCACATCAAACCGGAAATGGAAGATTTGGAAAATGTTCATTATCCGTTGATGCTGGAAATGAGTAGGCACGATCACCACTGGATCAAGTAAGACAGAGAGACAAAAAAAGAGAGAGATATATATAAAGACACAGAGAGAAAGACAAAGAGACCGAGAGAGAGAGAGAGAAAGAGAGAGTTCTAGTGTTGGAGAGAGGAAGGTATAGAGAAAGAGTTAGAGAGAGAGACAGAGAAAGAGAGAAAAAAGTGACGATAGAGCTCTCCAACAAGCAGGTGAGTTAGAGACAGGAAGGCAGAGAGAGAGAGGTAGAGGTGGAGGTAGAGGTAGAGAGAGAGAGAGAGAGAGAGAGAGAGAGAGAGAGAAAGAGAAAGAGAAAGAGAAAGAGAAAGAGAAAGAGAAAGAGAAAGAGAAAGAGAAAGAGAAAGAGAAAGAGAAAGAGAAAGAGAGAAATAAATGAGAAATTTTCAGGGCCCGCCGGACATTCACCCCAGAACAAGAGGACTTCTACAAAAGAAATGGATATGCCTTCTTAGATCGATCACAAATGGAAAAGGTCTATTCCGACAGAAAATGTAAATTTTAATTTGACATGCCAGTATTTTTTCCATTTCAGTCTATTTCGGTGGTCCCGTCAATATTTCGGACATTTCTCGAAAATCTATCGAGGAAAGGGAGAATGACATAGAAAATCACATTCGGGAACTGGCCAAATTCGACCAAAACAACAGATATCAAACAGGTAGAGTCCAAACTACAAAAACACCTTTATGTTTTAAGGACGCCTCAAACGACAAGCAGAGGATGATTTTCTTTTTGCAAATGATTCTGGAATAACTGAAGAACCAGAACGAGGGGTCAAAGTTGGCGATGTTACCTACTATACCTTAACTCCTGTTGCTTTCACTAGTTTTGTGCATGAGGGTATAACGTTGAGTGCAATTACCCTGTCTCCGCAGTTCTTCATTCTCGAATTGCTGTCATCTCAGACTCTTTCAGTAGGTATTTTCCTGTGTTTTCTCTATTCTCTCTAAATTTTGGGACACGGACTAAACAAAAGTTTTGCGCCAAATGATCCAATAGCTTCACAAAAAGCGGCCTGAGGATGCCAGATGCGATGAAAAGCGGCATGAGCATTCTAGCCGCGGTCATCTGTATTGAAACATGGCATGAGGATGCAATCTGCGGTTATATGTGGTAAAAAGCGGCCTGATGATGTAAACTGTGGTCAAATGCGGTAAGCGGCCTGAGGATGTCAGATGTGGTGAAAAGCGGCTCGAGGTGCCTTCCGTGGTCATACGTTTTGAAAAGCGGCCTGAGAATGCCAGCTGCGCTAACAAGCGGCCTAAGGATGCCGTCTGCGGTAATCTGCGGTAAAAAGTGGCCTGAGATTGCTATCTGCGGTATAAAAACGGCCTAATGATGCCTGCTTCTGTAAAAAAGAATTTCCAAAATTTCAGCATTCAAAAGGGAAAAATTACAAAACAAATCATCGTAAGTCAATTATGTAAACAACCAAAAAGTTTTGTTTTTATCAAATGTGCTTCTCACATGATGGGAAGGACCTCGTAAAAATATTTTTTCTGATTTTGCGATAAAAGCATAGGTCTCATTTCCAGGATTCCGAAAAATACATGTTTTACCCATTTTGCATAAAAATGAACTGATTTAGGAGCTCTTGAAATTTGGGGAAATTACCATTGGAATTGCCGCCAAATCTGCGTCTCCCCATTGTAGACACTCTCTCGCCCACTCTAGCCGTGTTTTCGTGCGGCAAACGCGTAAAACGACCGTGTAAACGCGCCTCTTTTGCAGTCCAAATCATATAAAAGGGGTATGTTTCAGAATTGTGTAAACGATATCTTTTCGATGAAATAATTGTGAAGAGACTTTGAAAAATCAATTTTACGAGGTCCTTCCCCTTTTATAAAACTGTTTGCATCTTCAGGCCGTAACCCTGTCTCCTGACGCCATGATCGCTACCATTCTCGCCCCTTCAGCACTCGTTGCCCGAATCCTCTCCCCATCTGCCCTCCACGCAGAAGTTTTGTCACCAAGGGCTTTCTACCCTTTTATTCTCTCCCCAAGAGCTTTGGTAGATCACAAAGTCAGCTTCCTTTATGTTCTTCTTTCTCAGATTGCAGAAGTCCTCAATCCACGTGCCTTCGAACCCAGAGTCCTCTCCCCGGAAATACTTATAATAGACGTTTTGAGCCCAAGTAAGCTTATTTTTCGTTCGGATTTCATTTCTGTAGCTTTTCTCTCACCAAATGTTGGTTCTGGTGAAAGTTATGGATTGATCATTCTGAGTCCGAATATTCTTTCGCCTCGAGTGGAAAGTGATGAACACTTTTTGGTGGAGGTAATTGTAAATGCAATTCAGAAAGTTTTGGTTTTGAGGTCCTATCTCCGCACATTTTGGGAGGCCCTCACGGAAAAGAAGACGAAACGGTTGTTTCCATCGGGGGAGGAGAGCACGAACACGAACACAAGGAAGGGGATGAGCGCACGGCTGAACACGAGGCTGATGTTCACGTGCACCAAGGGTCACTGGAAGGAGGTGAGAACACACACACATGCACACATGCATACATACACACACTGACACACACACTGACACATTCCCTCACTCACCCACTCACCCACACATGCATACACACATTCATTCGCAAAAACTCACAGATTCACGCCCTCACATTCACAAATTCACAGTCACACACACTCACATTCACATCTTCACCCACTAGCACACTCACACACTCACATATTCACAGATAAACAAACTCACACACTCACATTCACGTATTCACAAACTCACAGATTCACAGATTCACACCTCACATTCACACATTCACAAATTCACACATTCAAACACTCACATTCACATATTCACACCCTCACATTCACATATTCACAGATTCACAGATTCACACACCCACACCCACACACACAGACAACTCAAACTGACATGCACTCGCACACATACACACATTCGCACGTGAATACACACATACAAGTACATATCTACAAAAACGCACTCCCAAACCGTAAACACAAACAAACGAACACACACACACTCACACATTTACACACTCACATTTACAGTTTCACACACTGACACATAAACACACAGACACACTACGCACATATACAATCACTCTCTTTCTCTTTCTCTCCCTTCCCTTCGCTCACTTTCCTCTTTCTATATTTTTCTTCTCCTCTGTTTCACTGTTTTTTGTCATTTCT
>JAJQXH010000046.1:1650000-1657500 GCA_022343465.1 Oscheius sp. G VE-2021 | reverse complement strand
ACGCCCACGCTGAATGATCGCAAATTGCGAACAACCGGCTGTTGTAAACGCAGGGCGGTACAAGAGGAAATTTAACTATATAAAGTTATCCCATTTCAGAAAACAGAGTTTTAGGTTGTTACTTCAAACCAAGAATACCAGAAAACAATGCTGGAGTTAATTATGGAATTAAGTGGTGCTGGAGAGGCCCTTGAGGTGTATATACCAGTTTTATAATGTATAAAATTCACTTCAGGGCGCAATTGCACACATCAAACCGGAGATGGAGGAATTGGAAAGGGTTCATTATCCACTGATGTTGGAAATGAGTAAATATGATCATCAATGGGTCAAGTAAGGGAGGGAGAAAGAGAGAGAGAGAGAGAGAGAGAGAGAGAAAGAGAGAGAATGAGAGAGAACCAAATTTCGCACACACTCACACATTCTCACTTTTACACTTTTACATTCTCACACGCACACACTTTCACACTCACACATACTCTCACACCACAAACTCACGCACTCACACACTCACACAGCCACATACATACACACACACCTTCACACTCTCACAATCACGCACACACATCCGCTCAGACACCCAGACACTCACCCTCACGCATTCACGCACACTGACACAAATTTACAAACTCACACACTTACACACTCACATTCTCACATATTCACACGCTCACACTCTCATATATAGTTGTTGCCAAAATCAAATCAGCTGCTAAAATTTTGCATATTAATTAGAATATCTAAATCTCCTCATTCAACATTGTCTCTCGCACTGCGTATCTCATTTTCGCTGCACTAAGGGCCGTTTTGGCATGATTCCAGTTTGGCAAAAGCTATAATAAAACATTCACAATCATCACACATCCGCATACACGACCACACACACAATCACACGCACACCAAACATACGCAAACTGACACACTCACACTCTCACATATTCACACGCTCACAATCTCACAACCTCACGCTCACACACACACTCATTCATACACACCTTAGAAGTAAAGTCAAGTTTAGGGCTCGAAAGACCTTCTCTCCCGACCAAGAAGACTCCTATAAACGAAATGGCTATGCTTTCTTGAACACACTGCAAACGGAAAAAGTGTACTCCGATAGGAAATGTAAGATTTTTGAAATTTGAGAAATCTGAAAATTAGATGTTTAGTCTACTTCGGAGGTCCGGTCAACGTCACTGAAATATCCCGCAAATCTATTGACCAAAGGGAAAGGGACCTAGAAAGCTATATTCGAGATTTAGCTCAAAGTTACAAAAGTGAAGGATTAAATGCTTCAGATCGATTCAAAAGACAAGCAGGTGATCTTATCTCTCTAACGATTTCTGAATCTTTATATTCAGAACAAGATCAAGAATTTGAGCGAGGAGTGGTAGTTGGTGAGGGAAATGTAATTACTTTGGCTCCTGTTGCATTTACAAGTTTCATTAATGAAGGGGTGATTATAACTGCAATAACATTATCTCCCCAATTCTTTATTCTTGAACTACTGGTATCGGAGTTCGTGGTGGTGAGTTAAACTTTTTAAATATTAAAAACTTTGTAAAGAAAAAAATTTCACGAAACTAATGCGATTTGTCCCATTCACTAATATACAAACATTTTTATCACTGATTCATTTCCAGAAACACCTACAGTAACCCCTTGTCACCTGTAGGCTAGGGTTATCTACCGGATCGCCTACCTTTACCCAGGCTCACCTATTGTAATAAAAGGTCGCCTACCGTAATGTAGTATGGCTACCATAACCAGGACTACCTACAGTAACCCAGGGTTGTCTTCCGTAATCCAAGGTCGTATACGGTAATCTAAGCTGGCGGGGGAGCCCAGGCTCGCCTACCGTATCCTAATGTCACCTACCGTAAACCAGGTCCATCTACCGTAACTCAGCGTGACCTACGGTAAGCGAGGGTTGCCTACCGTAATCCAATGTCACCTACCCTACGCAAGAGTCACATACCGTAACCAAATGTCATACAGTAACCCAGACGCGTACAGTAACCCACACTAACTTAACGCAGGGTGAGTTACCGTAACCAGGGACCCAAAATCCATTGGTCCAAAGACACAACTTTTGGGCAAAATACATTATCATATCCAATGTGTCATTGGCCTGGTCAATTTTTTCTGACATTTTTCTAAAAATCGACTTTTTCAGTGTTTAACCAGTTTTAGGCAAAAACTCTGTCACCACAAGCCATGGTCGCCACAATCCTTTCTCCATCTGCCCTTGTTGCCCGCATTCTATCTCCTTCTGCTCTCGAAGCCGAGATTTTGTCACCAAGGGCCTTTTATGCCTTTGTCCTGTCTCCTAGAGCTTTGGTGAGTTCCTTAAAATAAAAATAAAAGAGGTCTCTGACGGTTCCTTTAAAATATCACCGAGCTTACATTTAGATCACTGAAATTCTAACCCCACGCGCTTTCGAACCAAGAGTCCTCTCTCCACATACCCTAATTATTGATGTCCTAAGCCCAGGTAGGCTTTTCGAACGGTTAAAAACGTCAATAGGAACTTTTAGCGTTCTTGTCCCCAAACATTGGATCCGGAGAAAGTTTTGGTTTGATAATTTTGAGTCCGAATTTCCTATCGCCTAGAATTGAAAGTGATGAACACTTTATGTTGGAGGTAAGACATTTGAAACTTCTTTTTTCACTTTTTGGGCGTAGGTTCTATCTCCTCACATTTTGGGAGGTCCTATGCCGCATGGAAGGGAAGATGGAACTGTAATAGAGATTGGAGGAGAAAAGGAGTTCGAAAAATTAGATGAGGAAAATTCGGATGCTCATGTGGAATCTCCGTCAACTGAAGGAGGTACAGTTGTCGCGAATCCTAGTTCCCCCATTTCATTCCTTGGTGCTTGTAAAATGATATCAAACGGGAAATTGCGTACAAAATATACATTCATCATAATCAAAGGAGCCTCGTAAAATTAATTTTACAAAGTCTTTTTACAATTGTTTCATTGAGTAGCCTTTGTTTCAACCATTCTGAAACATACCCCTTTTATATGATTTGGACTGCAAAAGGGGCGCGTTTACACGGCCGAGTCTTGCAATTGCCGCACGAAAACACGCCGCCTAGAGTGAGCGAGAGAGTGTGGGAAATGGAGAGACGCAGAGTTGGCGGCAATTCAAACGTCAATTTAAATCGGTTTTAATCAAAATGGAAAAGAGGTTTTTTCGGATTCCTGAGAATGAGGTTTAGGCTTTAATCATAAAATTTTAAAAAAAACTTAATTTCACGCGGTTTTCCCATTAGTTGCAGATTTCTCCATAACGATGCGATTATATTCAGCAGAGAAACTTTGCATTTCAGGAAACGTATTTGATTGGTTTAAACAAGCAACGTTTTCAAAAGCAGATTCTGCACTTTTTAAGAAGCTGTTTGGTTCCTGAAGGTGATTTTTTCTCTTCAAAATCTTGTATTATAGTCTTTGGTCTTCTTTCTCACATGATGTAAAGTAATGAAGTTTGGCATTTTCAATGAATAATTTTTTTTTGGGTTTTTTAAAGTTTTGAGATACTGAAATTAGTAGATCAAAGAGATCGATTGACCAATATAATTTTATGTTTAAACGTAAAAGTTAATAAATGGAATTTAATTTCCCATAGTCATTAGTGAAATGATATCATATCAATAGTCGTATTATTGCTTAAAAGGATTAAGAAAGAATTTCAAGTTTCACCTGCTCCAAATCATATCTTCACTTCTTTTATGTGGATATTCACCGTTTGGTCCCTGAAAGCTGCTTTTTCCGTTTAAAATGTTTGAATTGGTTTTCAGCGTTTCATCTCTGAATTGACGTCAAATAATGAATGTTATTGCACGACCACTGGGGACAATCGTGTCATCTGAAAATTGAATATGACTCCGAAAATAGAGAATGATTAAGAGAGAGAGAGAGAGAGAGAGAGAGAGAGAGAGAGAGAGAAAGAAACAGAGACAGAGAGAGAAAGAGAAAGAGAGAGAATGGAAAAGAGAAAGAGAGAGGGCCAGAGAGCCAGAGAGCCAGAGAGAGAGAGAGAGAGAGAGAGAGAGAGAGAGAGGGAGAGAGAGAGAGAGAGGGAGAGAGAGAGAGAGAAAGAGAGAGAAAAGAGAGAGAAAAGAGGGAGACGACAAAGAACAACGAACCAACGGAAAAATAAGACCCCGAAGTAGTCCTCAGCTGAATGGTGTTCATTAGTCTCTTTTACCAAACATCACAGAGAAATTTTCATAAAAACCCGGAAAAATATGTTCGCTGTTCCCTTGTCCCCCACAAGACCGCTGAAATCAACAACACCTGCGATTAACCCAGCTAGCATTCGCGTTTTGATTATTGCTCAGAAAACAGGTGAAGCCGGCAATTCTCGCTTATGAGCACCTGCTCGAGTGCTCAGTAATTTCTTCTTTCAACCCCTCGGGGCACCTAAGACAACGTGATTCACATCAATCTCTCGGATGGAATGAGAAGAATCCGTCTTATTTCACCTGCAACTTTATGCCTCCTTTTTCTACTTTTAACTGCAGTGGATGCAGAGGAGAATGGTAAAAATTAAAGCATTAAAAAAAACAAATTTTGACTCTTTTTGGACCAGATGAAAAACTTATGCTTAATGTTAGACACATTTTAATTCAAAAACATTTGCTCCAGGTGATAAAATCAGCATTCTACCAGGTGTTGTTTGTATTGTAAAAATAACACATGTTGAAGTTATACTGAAAAGTATTTTATTAGATTAAACAGTTTTTCTGCTTTCAGAAAATTTTTATACTTGGAAAAATTCAATTAAAAAACAGAAGGCAAAAGGTTGCGTGACGTTTGCCCCGAAGCGCATGATCGTGCTGGCCTGAAGTTGGTAATTGAATACAAAAAATGAAACGCGTCATAAATTCATTTTGTAATTTTGTTACTGACATTATTGCTGAAAGTTATAAATAGCTAATTGATTGGTAAGAAAGCAGAGAGAGAAAGAGAGAGAGAGAGAGAGAGAGAGAGAGAGAGAGAGAAAGAGAAAGAAAGAGAGAGAGAGAGATAGACAGAATCCATGTTTTAAGAAGACGTCGACACCTCTGGAACCACTGGAAGAACCACTGCTGCGATCATCTTTGTCACCACCCCTGTTCTCGTCTTTATGCTCCTCGTTTCCCTCTTTGGTCATAGAATCCGTTCCACTGCTATTCGCTTCCACGTGATCAATATCAGCATGTGGGGACTTCTTCACATGGTACACTGCTCTGCCTTTCCTGCAGAAAGAGCTCCGTTTCACAATTGGTTCAGAAGTGAAGAATGGAAAAATAACGAGGAAGTTATCAGCAGTATGACCAGATCCGTCTTCCCTACAGGTATGATTACAAGAGAGAGAGAGAGAGAGAGAGAGAGAGAGAGAGAGAGAGAGAGAGACAGTCTGTTTCCAGGCCTTATTGTTCTTCTCCTGGAACAAATAATAGTCATCTGCGCTCCGAAGTTGGCAAACTTTTGGTGTTTCAACCTTTTCTTTGCCATCTTCCTCCTTGGCTTTGTAAACATATCGAGCTTCGTTTTGTATAATTCACAGGTATGCGTTTTGTGGTTTTAGCTATAAATGGTTTATATAGGCGCATGGAAGCTTGTGAAATTTAGAACTTCATATGTAATAAACAAAATTTAATTTTCAGTACTGGGGAATTGAAATTTGGTTCAATTTGGTGAAGTTTTATAATGTTTGGATAACCGTTATCCATATGATTGCGATGCCTGTGTACTTCATCTTCTGCTTATTTGGATCCATATTCTGTTGTGTTTCACTCGGAAGAAAACAATCGGCAGTAAGTGTGTGTGTATGTGTGTGAAAGTGAGTGAGTGATCTTGAGTGTTTTTGTAAGTGAGTGTGAGTAAGTGTGAGTTTGTACTTGTGTTCTTACGGGTGAATGTATCAAGTGTGAGTGTGAGAGTGTGATAGTGTGTGAGTCTGATTGTGCGTGAATGTGTGAGTGTGTCAGTTTGTAAGTGTGTGAGTGTATGAGTGTGTGTCAGTGAGTGAATAATCTTGAGTGTGCGTGTGTGAAAGTGAGTGAGTGATCTTGAGGGTTTGTGTAAGTGAAGTGTGTGGGTGTGGGATAGTGTGAGTGTGTAAGTGTGTGTGTGAATATGTGAGTGTGTCAATATAGTGTGTGAGCGTGTGAGCGTGAGATCGTGCGACTGAGTGTGTGCGTGTGTGAGTGCGCGTATGGTGTATGCTTGTTGGGACTGGTGTGAAGTGTGAGTGTGTGAATGTGTCAGTGTATGAGTGTGTCAGTGTGTGCGTGTGTGATCGTGTCAGTGAGTGTGTGTACGTGTGTTTGTGAGATCAACTTAATCCAAACATCTTTTTTTCAGCGAAGACCCTCTCTTTTCGTTGGCATGTGGCTTCTCTTCCTTTACGGAATGGTGGCCGCCATCACTGAAGGTCCACCATTGATTCCAAATGCAATGGAACTCTTCTTGGAATCGGTTAACATACCTGATCTACTCATTATGCTCATGGAAAGTGGGTCTTAACTTCATACCTTCTTATAAAAAGCTCATTTTAGTGATGAAAGGAGACGGAGAAGGGGGAAGCTCAATTCCTTCCTTTATCACCATGGATCTGATCTCTGCAATAATGAATTGTGTCTTTGGTTCTGAGGCATGGCTGGTAGTTCTTTTCCCTCTGATCAATGCTGTAATGACGATCATTTGCTTCACTCCGTATAGGGAACAGGTTGGACAGCGATAAAAAAAAGATTTAAAGACGCTTTTCAGTTTTTCTTCTTTGTGTCTTGTGGAAAACTCTTCAATGAGAGAGTGCCGCATTGGGAACGAGGAGGGAAACGAAAAGGTAAGAAAACTATGAGACTGCAAAAAAAACTTTTTAAGGGATGCGGCTTAGAATTTTTTAAGCAACGCGACTAAGAAACTTTTTAAGGGGAAAGACCTCGTAAAATTGATTTTTCAAAGTCTCTTCACAATTATTTCATCGAATAGATACCCTTTACACGATTCTGAAACATACCCCTTTTATATGATTTGGACTGCAAAAGGGGCGCATTTACACGGCCGAGTCTCGCAATTGCCGCACGGAAACACGGCTAGAGGGGCGAGAGAGTGTGGGAAATGGGCAGACGCAGAGTTGGCGGCAATTCAAACGGCAATTTCCCCAACATTTCAAGCGCTCCTAAATCAGTTAATTTTTATGCAAAATGGGTAAACAAGGTAATTTTCGGACTCCTGGGAATGAAATCTAGGCATTTATCGCAAAATCAGGAAAATTATTTTTCCGCGGTCCTTCCCCCTTAAAGCAACGCGGCTAAGGAACTTTTTAAAGCTATGCGGCTAAAAAAACTTATGCAGAATTTTAGGCGACGCGGCTGAGAAATTGATAATGCGGCCATGATTAATTAGAGGAAATAGACGGCGTAAAAACAATTTGTATGCTTCTGTGGTAAAAGCCTAGATCTTATTCCCAGGATTTAAAAAAAATACATTTTTTATCCATTTTGGAGCA
>JAJQXH010000046.1:1557500-1647500 GCA_022343465.1 Oscheius sp. G VE-2021 | reverse complement strand
CCTACTTTGCGTGCCGCACGCAAGAAACTATTTAGCCAGTATAAAATCATAGAACAAAGTCAGTATGTGATTTTAGGTCCTTTTTTCCTCTTTATGCCTTTAAACCGTTTATGTTTTTAAACACTTTTTACACTTTTTACGATTGCATTTGCTTTAATTTGTCTTTTTTCCTTTCTTTATCTCTTTTAAACTACCCCTTTTCAGAATGCAAGTTTACTTTCTCCTTCTTCTGTTAGTTGCCCTAGCCCACACATGGACCGTTTACGACCTCATGGACCAGGAGCCCTTCTTGGGAGAGGACAGGTAAGTAGAAGGAACAATTCACAAATCATGAATAGTTTGTTGCTTCTTTGTAGCAAAATTGCGGCCCATTTAAAAAACTCTATTTTTACTGTTTTTTTTTCAATGAATAGATATAGTTTCCACAATTCTGAAACATACTCCTTTTATGTGATTTGGACTGCAAAAGGGGCGCGTTGGGCCAAGTCTTGCAATTACTGCACGAAAATACGGCTAGTGTAGGCGAGAGAGTGTAGGAAATGGAGATACGCAGAATTGGCGGCAATTCAAATGAAAATTCCTCCAACATTTCAAACGCTCCTAAATCGGTCTATTTTGATCCTAAATGTGTAAAAGAGGCATTTTTCGGAATCCTGGAAATGAGGTCTACGCTTTTATCTAAATTATTTTTACGCGGTCCTTCCCCTTTAATGGTAAAAAAGTTATTGGTCTTGACTATTTTAAGCAAATTGTTTTTAAAACTGTTTACATATATAAATTTCAATTTCTCAGTTTGAAAGAGGTTGTACGAGTTTTTTTTTGTTGAATTTTGTTTCAGATTTTTACTTAAAAAGATTTAAATTATTTAATCGTAGAGCATTGAATTCTTAACAAAAAGCATTAAAATCTCGATGTTCAGGAATTCTATTCTTACCGTTAGTAGTAAATAAGTTGTTTGACCTCCTTTTCACTGTGAATACGAAAAACATCTCAATGAATGTATTCAATTCAATTCAATTCAATTTGTATTCAATGTTAGAAGATTTAGGCCTCTCCCGCAGAAGAGGCACTACGGAATGAGGTGGATCAACCAGCGCTACCTTGTCCGCCAACCCAACCCTTTCAGTTGATTTCGTTTGGGTTTCTAAAACCATTTTAATTTCAGATGAGTGAGATTGGATGGAGCTACGACGGCTCAAAGACCCAGTAGATGATGAGGCAATAAAAATCAATCAATACTTTTATCGTATCATTTATTTTTTGGGTTTCGATAAAAGCAAGTGAAAAAGTAAAAAGTGCAACTTCAACTTAGAAATGTAGCCATTCTAAAACTTAACCACCGTTACTGAATGAGCATATTTCTTTTTCCTGAATATTGCAGCCCGCACATTTCTGAAATTGCTATTTCTATTTTGAGATTTCAAAAACAAACGAATTAGCAGTCAGGATAAGGATTGGGTTGCAGTAATAAGCGGTTGCCCAGTAAAGCAACAGGAGAGTTTCAGCCCATTCTGGAAATTGAGCTGCCAATTCGGGGAAGAAGTCGGGATCTGAAAATAAAAGCTAGAAATTCTTTACTCATGTGAGTGAAGAAAGTGTGAGTGTGTGAACGTGTAATTACGTGAGCGTATGAGTGTGTGAGTTAGTGTGTGTGAGTGTGTGAATGTATCAGTGTGAGTGTATGAGTGTATGAGAGTGTGAACATGTCAGTTAGTATGTGTGAGTGTGAACGCATGAACGTGTGAGTGTGTGAGCGAGCTAAGTTTACTTACCGGTTATATGCCATATTACAAGCATAGTTATTGAATACACCATTATAAACGTAGATTGAACCAGAAGGACACATTCGTATTTGGAATCCACGGCGCTTGAAAACTTTCGACGCAACTGAAACGCGATGATGCAAAATGAATTTAGGAAACAAACTATGCGAATGGAGATGAGAATTGATAGTTGAAGTAAATATCCGACTAAAATGACAGGAACACAGATGAACATTTCTATGTAGCGGTAAATCAAAGTGAAAGCGGTGTCTGGGTCGTAGGTCCATCGTCCGCCTTCGAAATCCATGACGTGATAGATATAGGCAAAGATGAAAAGGATGCTGAATGTTGTCCAGGAGACAGCTTCAATGATCTGAAAGTTTTTGTAATAAAGCAAACGGGGTAAGTCATTCACACTCACACAAACTCACAGACACTCGCACACACACACACACACACATACACACACATACATACAAACCGTCACACATTCACACATTCACACACTCACACATACTCACACTCACACACTCACACACATATACACACACTAACACATACACACATTCACACAGGCAAA
This sequence comes from Oscheius sp. G VE-2021, assembly GCA_022343465.1. Lineage (NCBI taxonomy): Eukaryota > Metazoa > Nematoda > Chromadorea > Rhabditida > Rhabditidae > Oscheius > Oscheius sp. G VE-2021. The sequence goes on along the minus strand of JAJQXH010000046.1, from coordinate 1,645,157 downwards.
CACACACACTACGGTGCTTTACTTACTTTCATCATCTTTGGCATCATATTTGCATCACATTTGTTGAAAAACACCATAGTTCTGTAGATAGAAGCCAAGCAGTAAGGTGGAAATCTGGCCGTAAAAGCAGTCACTATGAGAGCTCCAATAAACTAAAGAGTTATATTTTTAACCTTTAAAAAAACGTTTTGTAATTTTACGTTCTGTAAAATTACAAAATTTTTACTACATATTACAACTGTTTTATTACCTTTTGTAATGGGAAAAATTCTGCCAGCCATGGAAAAAAGAAATAAAACGATGTCATCAGCAACGACATTGATCCAAGAAAATCGCAAAAGATGATCCTTGCATTTATTCTAAGGTATGGATTTTTTCGCAACTCTTCGGTTTTGATGATAGCCTAAAATTGAAAAAAAAATTGTCTTTAAATCAATTTCAAAATGACTTAAAACTTACATAAATTACAAGAAGTTGAAGAGGAATTATTAATATACATACAAAAAAGGTGAGAACTCCTCGGATCATGTTTTCTTCTGCAGGAATGGTGTGCGGTTGGTCGGCCATCTGGAAAAAACTGTAAACCTGGGGGAGAAAAAACTGTGATTTTCGAACTGAAAATCCAGAAATACCAGTGGCCAAAACAAATTTTTAATCATGTGCGAGTAGTCTAGAGATTTATGAACGATAGGTTTCAAGAAAATAAAACTGGTGGGAAGAAAATTAAATTAACAAAATTTTGAAATGAGGAATCTGGCGGAATTTGAGGCTGTGAGAGAAACCAAGAAAAATGAAAACAACAAATTTACTCGGTTTAGTGAATGGGATAAATTAGCTGGTGTTACAGTCTGTTAAACAAAAAATTACATAATTCAAAAGCAGACAGACAGACACACATACATTATAATATTATATATAGTCGGTGCCAATGCTAGTTCGTTTAAACGACACTATAACAGAGGGCTACAGTAATGCTTGCCGTCGCAAATGAAAGGGCGGGCAATTCAAAAATAAAACATCCAGAGAGAACCCAACTCGGAGATTACCAATGACCAAGTAAATTAACTAATTTTACAAATTGAATACTACTTTGTACAAATTCAACTAAAAATTGATTGAAAACAATAGCTAAATTCAAGAAAATAGAAGAATTTAAAAACGTAGCTACAGTAATCCAAAGAAAAATTGCGTGTGAACAAAAATGTCGTACGCAGTTCAGCGCTAAGGGCGAAAATTGGGGGAACTAGAATTGGCAACAACTATAAATAATATATTTACATCCACACATACCCAAATTTTAAAAAAAAACGCAGCCAAACTCACATACACATCTTTTCACGTATCACAAAATCACTATTGGTATATGTAGCTCGAATTTAGGAATTTACGTGTTGACGGTCACGCATGCACACATGTACACACATACACACACACACACACACACACTCTCGCACACTCACCTACTCACACACATATACACAATAATGACATAAAAGAGTAAATGCGTGCCGAAACAAATTCAAAGTCTCTGACAGTTCTTTAATCAAAAAAATTATTTTTCTCAATTAACCGTTTTCACAGGGAAATTCGCACAGAAGTACTTACCGGTTCACCAAAACATGTGCCAAATACACAAAATCCGGGGTGACTATGGGGGATTCACCGGTGGGTCCTAACGGACAAAGCCACCTACGTATAGAATAATGCAAAGCCGACTGTTTCATTTTAAGCAGGAGTTAGAGAAGAGGGAAATGAGGAGTGCGCAGAGAAAAAAATGAAAGGTCGTCGCCCTGCAGCGATTACGGTGATTTATACAAAACTTTTAGGGAAAAAACAAATTAAAATGAAATACAAAAAGCCAAAAAAGAGAGAAAAAATAACGCCAAAAGAAGCGTCTTATTTTCTCAATGGTAGCCTACGCAGGTTATTTTCAAAGGAGGAATTTGATCATTGAAAACAAGCCAAGCGTGAAGTTTGAAAAAAGAAGCCTGTCGGCATACCTGAAAGAAAAATTTCCAGTGGGAAAAACGGATGTTGTTCTTCATGAAAAGCAGTTGAAATTATCGCTTCATCGAAAAAGTACTTTCGTAGAAGTACGAATTCGCAAAATTAAAGTGTATGAAGGAGTATAGTTTTCAGGAAGCAAAGATTATGTAAACGTGTTTAAAGTTCTTGGATATCTTTTTTTTTAAACACAAAGGATATTTTCCGCTGATCCATTACGGGTGTGGTCGATATTTAGCACTTACGATTAGAAGATAAAAATCAAGAAAACTAGGAGGTCTTTAGTTATCGGAATATATGTATATAATTCTGAAGCTAAATTCGTCTTCTTTTTAATGAGCCAAACATTAAAATTGTGTCTGACTAGTCCAATAAGTTCAAAACGTAGTTTGAAAAACAACCCATTGTATGAAAGAAAGAAAAACATTGCTTGGGGTGAAAATCCATAAAAGCTAAAAATGGCCAAATGTAGCGTTTGTTACAGAAGCAGGAATTATAAAACCGGCGTCAATTAAAGAATCAGACGTTGGAAATTATTAGAGACGCAAAGTCAGAATTACCAGAGACGCATACATGTGAATAGAGTAAAATATGCAGGAATTGTAAACACATGAAAGACACTGACATTGGAATGTATTTTCATCAGTGTGGCCAAATAAAACGATCTATAACGGAAAAGGTGGCCATATATTAGTAGTTCAAGGGGCCGTTTTCAAAAGCTGCTTAGGGGCCTTGGTATTCGAGTAATCGTATTTTTTCTGTGGCCGCTGTCTCTCGCGGGATAGTCCTGGATGCGTTGCTAGTCTAAAAGTGTGCTTCGATGGTGTAGTGGAAGCGTGTTCGATTATTATTTTGCCCTATGCTGGTTCGAGTCCCGTCGATGTTTTTCTTTTTGCATTTTATACTTTTGTAAAATTGCAAATCAATGTTTTCTCAAAATATCGATTTGAAATTTGAAAATTTAAAAAAACAAATGCTTTTTTCAAAAACTATTTTTTTCAAAAATGAGTTTTTGAAAAGAGGATTCATAGCAATACGAATGTTTTCTATTCATCACATATATCAAAAGCAAAAAGAAAAACATCGACGGGACTCGAACCAGCATGGGGCAAAACAATAATCGGACACGCTTCCACTACACCATCGAACCACACTTTTAGAAAGGCAACGAATTCAGGAATATCCAGCGGGAAACAGCGGCCACAAAAAAAATACGATTACACGAAAACCAAGGCCCCTAAGATGCATTTGAAAACGGCCCCTTGAACTACTAATATCTGGCCACCTTTTCGTTATAGATCGTTTTATTTGGCCACACTGATGAAAACCCATTCCCATGTGAGGCCGGCAAAAGGTTAGAGACATAAAGACGGTCCTTAAGTCAGATATACAGACGTAGAAAAAGGTCTGAGACGCAGATGTCGTGGGCAGATCAAACATGTAGAAACGTGTTTTAGAGACGTATAGACAAGAGAAACGAGTAAGGGAGAAAGTTTTTAGAGGGTTAGAGAGACAGAAACGGGCAAAAGGTCAGTAAGAGCAAAAGGTCATCGCGACAGTGAAAGTGTCAGAGATGCTGGCATGTGGTTTGGATTCAGGAATTGATAAAGAAAAAAACAAAATTGTTTCGTAATCGCAAGAAAGAAAGAAAGAAAGAAAGAAAGAAAGAAAGAAAGAAAGAAAGAAAGAAAGAAAGAAAGAAAGAAAGAAAGAAAGAAAGAAAGAAAGAAAGAAAGAAAGAAAGAAAGAAAGAAAGAAAGAAAGAAAGAAAGAAAGAAAGAAAGAAAGAAAGAATGAAAGAAAGAAAGAAAGAAAGAAAGAAAGAAAGAAAGAAAGAAAGAAAGAAAGAAAGAAAGAAAGAAAGAAAGAAAGAAAGAAAGAAAGAAAGAAAGAAAGAAAGAAAGAATGAAAGAAAGAAAGAAAGAAAGAAAGAAAGAAAGAAAGAAAGAAAGAAAGAAAGAAAGAAAGAAAGAAAGAAAGAAAGAAAGAAAGAGAAAAGAGAGAGAGAGAGCGAGAGAGAGAGAAGATACAGAGGAGAGAGAGGAGAGAGAGAGAAGTGTGTGTGTGTGTGTGTGTGTGTGTGTGTGTGTGTGTGTGTGTGTGTGTGTGTGTGTGTGTGTAGCCTAATTTTGCCACGGACGCCGATAACCAGAACTTTCTGCGTCTTTTCAGGCGGTAACGTTGAAAAATCTCACATTGCCACAAAAAAGTCGACAAACCGAAGGATTGGACCGACGCGTAAACACCGTGCAGTCACCTGGAATGGCCAAAAAATGGCATTTCAATCGGAGATTTCTCCAAAAGAGATGGCCCTGCTCTGGCCAACCGTCGACATTTATGTTAAGTGTTTTTGTATTTTTCTTTCGTTGTGTTCTTTATTCTATTTTTAGTTTCATAGAACGTTCTGGTTTCTTATCAACAATTTATCGAAACACGAATATATCAAAGTGGGCGAATTCTTCGGATCATTCGGCGCTGGGCAGCTCGTCGCTGCTGAAACGATGCATGAGACATAAAACAATGAAAAAGAAACAACCTTAAACCAGTTTCTGATTTTCTTTGTGCTGCAGCCCAGTTGATTGGCAAATGCGTCCATAATAGTCAAATGTGGGTATTGCGAAAACAGAAACGATCGTTGAAGAATTTCATTTCCGTCAACCACAGATTTCACTAAAATATAGATTTCATTGAAAAATCGATAATCCAAGATTTTTGTCATACAAATGTATATGCTAAAATGAGTCCGTCATGATTCCGCTAGGTTATCAGACAAAAAATGAGGATCCGAAAGAAAGGTTAGAAAATCTGTTTTTTTTATAAATGAGTGTACCGTAGTGAATTAAAAGGACCATCAGCCACCTTTTTCAAGTTTATTTTATATTTATATTCATATTTTTATATTAATGTTTCAATATTAGATTGTGTTCGGTAAACCAGATAACCTAGAAATTTTGCATTTGAAATAAGTGTTTCACACGGCATTCAGCGTAAAGGGGAAGGAACCCGTCAAATTGATTTTTCAAAGTCTCTTTACAATTCTTTCATTGAATAAATATAGTTTCCTCGATTCTGAAACAACCCCCTTTGTATGGTTTAGACTTGAAACGGGGCGGCCGTTTACGCGGCCGAGTCTTCCAATTGCCGCACGAAAACACGGCTATAGTGGGCGAGAGAGTATAAGAAATGAAGAGACACAAAGTTGGCGGCAATTCAAACGAAAACTTCCCCAAAATTTCAAGCGCTCCTAAATCGGTTCATTTTGATCTAAATGGATAAAAGAGGTGGTTTTCGAAATCTTGGGAATGCTAGCTAGACTTTTATCAGAAAATCAGAAAAGTTACTTTCACGCGGGTTTCTCCTTTAAATTTTTTCACAAGCTTCCGCGCGTCAACTACCTGTCTTTGAAATATTCTCTCCTTCAGACACCTTATTCAATAAATTACAGCTGGGACCAACACGAAGGGTGTCGACGTCTACCAAACCCTTCAGCAGCATGTTTGCCAGAACAGCTTTCATGGCTCCACCGATTTCACCCTAAAAACAAGTCCAAAAAATCAATAAATTCAATTTACCGCCTGGAGAGTTTCGATACTTCTGGTGTATTCAAATATCCAAGCGAAAAAATCGGCCAACATGTCAATTTGTTTCTAAAGAAAAGATATTCAGAGCACCCAGAGATGTAAACCTGGTAATTCTTATTTGGAACCCGAAGAGATTGAGCTAAATCGGAGTTCCTCGTTTCGTTTTCTGAAAGTTAATTTTTACAGGTTAAGCTTCAAGGATCTCATTGCGACTTGTATTTGCCTATGTCGGTTATTACTGTATGGGGCGAGACTACCCTTGCAGCGGTTGCCGATCTCGTACGGGTGTGAAACTCGCGGCGCTACCATGTCAGACAACCAGATTTCTCTGCGTCTTTTCAGGCGGGAACATTTAAAATTCAAAAGTGACAACCGAAAAGTCTTAACCGGTACACTCGACAAAAGTAGATCGTAGGCCGAAATTCGTGTTTGGGTCCTGAAGCGATCGCGTGCCAGAACTTTGCAAAAAAATGAAACATAACAGATTGAACTCATTGTGGTATCGATCGAAAGCTTATTCAAAAGCAGCGCAGAATCAATCAATATTGATTGATTGTATTGGGTCCTGAAACGATCGCGTCCCAGAACTTTGCTAAAAATGAAAAATTACGGATTTATTTTAATAAAGCCTCAATAGATAGCTTACTGTTAGAGAGAACAACTAATACTGTTGATTGATTTTCTTGGGTCCTGAAGCGATCGCGTGCCAAAATTTTGTAATAAAAAATTAACGGATTTCAATAAAAGAAGTTGTAGTCGATAACTTAGGTTAAAGCAACTTAAAATGAATAAATATGGATTTTTAATGGGGTCCAAAGTGATCGCGCCACAACTTTGTAACAAAAAATTCTGACAGAATGAACGCAATTTAGTTTTAATCGATAGCTAAAGTATAGCAAAAATCGATAAGTATTGATTAATTTGGGTTCTGAAGGCATTGCGCGCCAGAACTTTGAAAAATCCTGAAATTTCATCGGATAAAGCCAAAAATGGGCGCTATATATTCTAAAAACCTCGTCAAAATTTTTCAAATCGGCGAAAGCAGTTCTCGGAGAGAGGGCCTTCACTGCGTAATTTGATTTCATTAGTGACATCGAAGGAAACTTCTCCCTCTTTCGTTACGAGTTTTACGAGTTTCTGAAAATGGGCCTTAAAAATCAAAATCAAAATTTAATTTAAATTATCCGAAAACTACTTCAGAAAACTGACCTTATCAGTTGACGTAGAAGTGTCATCATTTGTGGTGCAGAAAATACTCAATGCCATGGAATTTAGATACTTTCCGTTTTTGTCAATGATTGCTCTCATTCTTGGGTTTAAATTCCGAAAAGGTATTAAATCCCAGGCAGGGAGGTATTGAAGTACAGAAAGAAGTACTTCAGCTGGAAGAGTGTCCATTTTCTAAAGAATTTTTTTTGGTAAAGATTTCTTCACAATAAACATTAAATAAAATTTGGGATGTCGATTTTTGAAGAATAAAATCGTGGCTGGATAAAAATGGATTGTACAAAAAAATCAATAGGCGGACCAGAGGGAGCAGGGGTGACGCGAAATAAAAAGCGAACTAGTGACCTGGGTGGTAAATCAATAATTGTTTGAAAAAGTAGATTAAAACGGCTTTTTTCTTAGACTTTCCAGGAGAGCACAAAAAATTTCAATTGCTTCGATTGGGCTTATACTTTATATTTCAGTTACGACAACCTAAAAACTTTGAAAAAGTGTGTTGTCATCAAAAATGTGTTTTAATCGATATTTATTAATTCTCTCGGTTAACAGACATTGGGTGAACATTCTGTTTCGTTCATTCTATACCTTTTTGATGTCAAATGGTTTTTTACGGCAAACTCGAAAAAATTGAACCTTGATTTCACATCCAAATCTGAGAACAACTTGCAAAATATTAGTTTTGTTTTTACAAAACACCGATTGAAGTCACCTGCCAGGCACTTTCATTATTATTTTCGTATTTTCAAAAAAACAATTCCAATTGATTAACTGCTTCAAATCTGAATTATTATAGACTTACAGGGAGAGTGCGCCACATTTTTGAAATATGCAATGTTACGACCGCGCGTGATGCAGTGTTCAACGTAAAATCAAGTCTATTTTACATAGTTTTAGACAAATTTTCAATTTACAACACTCATTTTTGAAGATTTTGTAAATTATATTTTTGGAGATTTTGCCAATATCAGTACCACTTATTCTAGTCAAAAGAAAAACAACATCACTATATTCCTCATGTTTGTTTCAAGTTTTCCGTGCCTTCAGATTTGGCGATGGAGCGCCTTGCCTTGTAAGCCCGCGGCAGGACAGAGGAGATGTGCCTCGGCGGCGCAGCACGAAGCTCTTTGCTTGTTAAGCAAAACAACCCTGGTTCGACCCTCCCCCGTTACAAAATTTCAGCTTTTCAGAGTCTGCAAAGAGGGTTGAGACGCAGAGACTGGCGGAGGTGAGAGCCACAGAGGGGTCAGAGAATCAGAAAAAACACGTTTATCCGTGTCTTAAATTCAGTTTGTAAAAAAAATGTTACAACACCAAAAAATATCGATGAAACGTTGAAGCCGTAGTTTTGTCACCAATTTTTCATGTTACTGCCTAAAAACAAATTTTAAATTTTCGGCAATAATTTACCTTTAAGAATCAGCTGATGATCGATAAGCTCTTATCTCTTCATTCAAAAAGTTATGTCTGGTCTCAGCCTTGGGATGCCCCTTTTTCTCATTCTTCACTTGAGTCTTCTGTTTTTCCTCCTTCCCTTTAGCTTCGTTCTTTCCTTTTTCAGGATTTTTCTTTTCTTCGTGCGCCTTCTTCCAGTCATTTACTTCCTTCGTCTTCTTCTCCAACTCCGCCTTCAACTGTTTGATTTCTTCTTCTTCCTTTTCCATTTCTTTTCTCTCTTGCGCAGCTTCTGCGTCTTCAATTTTCTTGACGATTTCCTCAATTTCCTTTATTTTACTTTCAATTGAAGCTTCTTTATTTTTTACTTCTTTCGGCTTCTCCTCCTTTGGATTTTTCGGATTCTTCTTTTCCTGGTTTTCCTTCCGTGGCTGTTCCATTTCCTTCTTTTCTTCTTCTACTCTCTTGTTTCCAGCGGTCTTTTGAGGAACCGATGCTTTAGGCTTAGCAGTTGCCGGGTGATCATGGACTTGGCTTTTAGAAGGTTGAACCTTATCCTCCAAAGCCGAGAGAGTAGCTAGAATCAGAAAAAATAAGGCAATATGGCGAGGCATGCTTCTGTTATCATTTAATCGTTTTTTTTCATCTTTAAATACCCAAGATTAGGCCGGTTACCGATTGGAAAACTGAAATGAGCCTGAGAAAAACAAGATAAGAATGTTGGGGTTTGGTTTCACCAGGGGAATTTTAATTGCAAGTGATTTAGGGATGCACAAGAACACAACACACTTACACACACAAACAGTCATACTCACACAAGCATGGACACACACACCCACACGCACTCACGGACAGAGACAGACGCACAGACGCATACCTACTTTCAAGCATACAAACAAACAAACACACACGTACACACACTCACACAATCATTCACACAAACAGTCATACTCACATCCAAATCCCCCTGCATACACACAGACGCACGTACACACATTCAAGCAACCAAAACACATTTATACACGTTCTCACGCATTTATGAAATGAACTGTTTCTTTTCAAACATTTAGAATTCTACTTAGAAAAAATGGAAGAAGGAGTATTTTATTTCCCGCTAGTGCATTTTCCAAAACCCCAATATTAAATGTGTATATGCATGCGACTCAAGTATACACACCCACACGTGCACACACACACTCTCACATTCACACGTACATACACAGATTTATACACACAGACACGTCCACACATACAAACACGCAAACTTATACACGCATGCACGATACTCAAACATACACAATTTCTCACTCACACACGCACACATGCACACATTCACTCACTCACAAACGTACGCTCTCAACTTCAAAACTTATAATCTCTTGCTTTTGTGTTATAAATATTTATTTAAGTAATATATTGCAGATGGGGATTCTTTCTTTAAGGCGGAATACCTTTAAACTCCCATGTTGGCCAGCTGCATGGCACGATTAATGGCAATTGCCCTCTGGATCTGGTTGGCCTGTTGAATCTGATGAGCCCTATTCAAGGCCATAGCTTGCTGAGCCTGGCGAGTCTGCTGGATCAACTGGGCCCGAGGAGCTGCCCATTGCTGGAAAGCGTTGCGGGCGATACGATTAGCCTGGTGGGCCTGGAAGGCTCTCATCCTGGCCTGTTGATGGGCCTGTTGATTGGCGGCCTGTTGGATCTGATGAGCCCTCATTCTCTGAGCGGCGTGTTGTTGGTGGAAAGCCATGGCGGCAGCCACAATGAGAAGAAGAAGGACCAGACGACGGAACATGGTTGGCTAATAAACTAGGGAAACTAACGCTTTATATACCCAAAGTTGAGTCGTTCTTGGCTATTGTTTTGCTGAAAACCTGCCTGGGAAAACAAGATACGGGCCGTTTTTGGGCATAGCATTGTTTTGGAGAGCTAGATTGATAAGATGGACAGCCTCAGTAGCCTCAAAAAGTGAAGGTATCAGTTAAACAGTAGGCAAAAAAAACTTTGAAGACAGAGTGTTCTTTGTTTCTGGTTTTAGTAACCATATAGAACAACGTATGTTTACACTCTGTCGATTGTTTTGTCAATGATTGAGTTTTCTACATTTTTTGCCCAAATTTTCGCCTTAAAGGGACCGTCATCCTCCCTTTCCAAAAGAGAATTACCCATATGCTAAACTCATTTCAGTTAGGATAATTTTTTCCAACATCCCTCCAAGCAACGTTTTTTTCACATAGGGGCTGATGAGCATAGGATTAGCCTAGCCTTTGGAAAGGATGCTGATGGTCCCTTTAAAATAGATTTTTAAGGAACATGGATGTTTTTGATTTTTCAGTAAACGAACTAGTCCGATTGACACATACTCTTACACACATTCTGACACATTCACACACTGACAATAACACACACGAAATCACACATTTACACATATATACTCGCACACACATAAACACACACTTTCACATACATTATATTAGTCTCAATCAAAAACACGCCCCCACTCACACACGCACCCTCACACTCACATATACAGAGGAAATCACACCCTTACACACATATGTACACACATACTCACACTCACACACTCACCCTCACACTCACACACTCATGCACGCACACACTTACAGTCACACACTCACTCACTAACACACTTACACAGTCACACGCTAACACATCCACACAGTCACTAGGCCACATACACGCACTCACACTCATAATCACATACTCACAGAAACATCCACTCACACACACTTATACACACACCCCCAGATTAAACTTTTATCCACATCTTTTATTAATGGGCATTGCTGCTTGTAACAGCTGTCACCTGCACGACGGAAGTCTTTGATTTACAGAAAATAACAAGAATGGCTTTTCGATATGTCGGTTGAATAAGCATCATAACTATTCCTCCAATTGCACCGTGGATGGTGATGATCACAAGCCCCAGCTCTGCAAGAACTGAGACAAAAACGTAAACATATTAACGTTAGCTTACCATTATGCCCAAAGATATAACCCATGGAAATCGTGACCTCAATCGCTAAGGGAATTAGCATCGAATTAGCAGCCCATGGAAGTCATTGGAGTCAACATTTGCGTTGCTAAAATCAACAGAAATCGCTTTTGTTGTCGACGAGTGGTTTCAGACATGGTTTTTATCATTATGTGTTTTAAGGTTTTTAAAACCAAAGTTAAAATTGAGATTCCGGCTAGAAAAATTTCAAAAAATAATAAAATTGCGAAATAAACAAATAACTGGGTGTGATCGTAGGCGATTACGTATGGATTGTTTACAATAGCATCAGTGACGCATGTGTATTGCTGAAACACAGTTTTTTTTAAAGAAATTGAAAAGCAGATTATTAGTTTTTCATGAGGGGACTTGATGTGTGTGTTGTTGTCTTTTTGATGTGGTATACATATTTTGAGATAAAGCTTAGTTATTCAAAAGATATATAGACAGGAAATAGATTAGAGACGCAGAGGGAGTAAGACGGTTAGAGAAGCAGAGACAGGAAGAGGATTATAGAAACATATACAGGAAGATGGCGAGAGACACAAATACAGAACGATTGTTATAGACGTAGATACATCAATAAGGTTAGAGACGCAGACAAAGGTTTTTTGAAGAAGGTTAGAAACGCAGAGATAGGAAGAGAGTTAGAGGCGGAGAGACAAGAAGAAATTTGGTGACGCAGAGATAAATACTGCTAGTAACGCAGACACTGGAGGAGGGTTAGAGACGCAGACACACAAAGATGGTTAGAGACGCAGAGGTAGAAAGATGGCTAGAGATAGAGAAACAAAGAATGGGTTAGAGACAGGACTATGCTTGGAGATACAGAGGCAGGAAGAAGTTTAGAGAAGCAGAGACAACAAAAAGTTTAGAGAAGCAGAGACTTACATTAGAGGTAGAGGATTACGTTAGAAACGCATAGACTGGAAGAGGGTGAGAGATAGAAAAACAAGAATAGGGTTAGAGACGCACAGACATCTCCGGCAAAACAATATCCTCACCTCTGCGAGAGATTTCAAATTTTCCAAGTTTCTATTTTTATCTGGACATATAAAGATTAAAAACACAGTTGGGGCAAAAATATTAAGGTACACGACCACTAAAAAAATCTTGTGACGTAAGGGTTTGGAAGAAATATAATCCGCGGCTAGCATGTAGCGATAATGGAAAAGATGGATGATTGAAGCAATAGATAGCCAAAAAATGAGAAATCCAATTTCGAACAAGTGGCTGGTCGACATTATTCCTGCTTGTCCGAAGTAGCTCAAAGAAGTGACAATACTGAATGGGTAGTAGAAGTAGATTTGTAAACAGATGGCAAACTGAATTGACATGGAATTATTGATTGAAAAACAAAACAGAGCTTACAAAAAAGTCGCCTAAAGCCGAAGCCGCTTGGACGTAGAGAAGGTACCATTTGTAAGTTGCCATTTCGGCCGTTGAGCGGAAAAGAATATAAAAGACGCTAAAGATGTTGAAAGAGAAGGAGCTTAGAAAAACAATAGTGTAGGCTTTGTGAAACGCGCCCACGTATTCGTCCAAGGGGGGACATGCTATCTTTTCCATTTTACAGAGCGATAAACGAAAAAGCCGGAAAACAGGTAGAAATATTGTAGATACAAAAATACAAAAAATACAACAAAAACACTCAGAAAACATTCGCCATGCTTTCGTCTCTCTCTCTCTCTCTCTCTCTCTCTCTCTCTCTCTCTCTCTCTCTCTCTCTCTCTTGCTCTCTCTCAGAGACATTCGCCATGGTTTCGGCACTTTTTTAGTTTGTCTCTTTTTATCTCTTTCTCGCATCAGCATCTCATATTGACACACATACACATACACACGCACCCACACAACACATACAGACATACGTACAAAGAAACACAGACACTTCCATCCACGGAGCCATAGGGGCAATTGCTCTTATGCTTATTCAACCAACCTACAGAAGAGCAATTTTTGGCATATGCTACAAATCCAAAAATACCGTAGTGCAAGTTACCTCTTCGCAAAATCAATTAAAAAAACAATTATTCAAACTTGTGAAATCGATTAAATCATTTGTGGCTTCGTTTTTTGATCGGTGACTAAGAATGCAAAACTGCAATTTCACTAAAGCATACTATAATAAAGAGAAACTGAAAACGTACGCCACACCTTAAGTTGCCTCACGTGACCACATCATCACACCGTAACTTTGCCCACATCGTCAGGTTGCCACACGTTATATCACTTCATGGTAGTTCATCTGGTCACGTCGTCACGTAGTCATGTATTCACTTGGTGACATCTCCACGTCTTCACGTGATCACATCGTTATACGAGGCAGGATTTGATGTTTCATCAAATGACACCCAGTCCTGTCACGTACGTCACATCGTGTCAACACGTCTTCACGTCACCACATCGTTGCATCACGCCATGCCACAGGATTCGTCCGCCACGCCACACGCCGTCACGTTACCACATCGTCACGTTGACACGTCTTCGCGTTGTCGCGGCTTCACGTCGTCATATCGTTATGTCCCAATTCGTCACACGACGCTTTGTTCCGTCACGTCGGCACGTCAGGTCGACAAATCATGACATCACTACGTCGTCACATAATCACGTCTTCACTTTGCCATATCGTTATGTCACGTTCTGTCACATGACACACATCAAAACGTCACGTTTCACATTTACACTGCGTCATTTCACGTGCCGCCATCTCAAAGTTCATAACGTCACCTCTTTTGCCTAATTTTCATTTGAACCCAACACAATTATTTTATTCCAGCTGTATACTCTACATTTTAACCTTGGCCTCCCATCCAGCTTTGGTTCTTGCGTATCCCTTTGCGTAGAAATATATTGTCTTGTTTTTGCCGTCCCAGTGGAAGAACTGTTGATTTTTGGCTAAAAAGGCCCATTTGGCACAAGCTAAGAGAAACAAACCCATGGCTCCCTTTACGAATGGTGTGGCTGCCCAGGTCTTGAATTTCTTCCACAAAGCAGCATTTTTCTCGGGAGGGTACATTGCAACAAGAGACTAAAAAAATTATATCAATTTGAATTAAGAGTTTTCCAACCTTTAAAAGAAGAGTACCTCAGTTTGTATTGATAATTTTATTAAAAACCAACCTTTATTAGAAGTGGCACGTACAAAGTGTCGTCTCCTTTGTATTGTTTGTCTAATGAAGCATAGGTGGCGGAGAACTGGAATTGGAATGAAAGCTTTGCCAATCTTGATGGTTTCTTACGCTCACATGTTCATATTTACACATTTTCACACACTCACACATTCACATACAATCTCACACTTATACATTCACACAGTCACACAGTCACACAATCACATACAATCTCACACTTATACATTCACACATTCACGCAAGCACAAATTCAAACACTCACACACTCACACACTTTCACACTCGCCATACTCACGCACTCGCCATACTCAGACACACACACACACACACACACACACAATCAAACAATCGCATAATCACACACTCACATACTCACAAACTCATACGCTCACACACTTACACATTCACATACTCACACACTCACATTCACAAGTTTTCACACGCTCACACAATCCATTCACAGCCACACACTCAACATACTCACACCATCACACCATTACACACGCACATACGCTCACACTCACACTCACGCAACGAGACATTCACACGTTTTACACACTCACACAATCAAACAACCGCAAAATAACACAATCACCCACTAATGCTCGCACACACTCACACACCCACACGCTGACACACTCACACAATTACATTCACACGTTTTCACACGCTTACACATTCACACACTCACACTCACACACATACTAACCCCACACACTCACACAGACATATTCACAAGTTTTCACACGCTCACACAATCACATTCACACGTTTTCACAGTCACACACTTTTTCTTACCTTAGCTTTGTTAGCTGCACTCATTCCAAGAACAACTTCACCCTGTGACATTCCAGTAAACTTTAAATATGTGTTATCCATAAGTTCTAGAAGAATCGCTTTCACTGTAGGTTGTTTCGCAGCTGGAACTTTTGTCAAAAACTGAAAAGTTTGTTGTCAACTTTGTCATCTGAATGGGATAACCTGTTTTATCGCATTCCATCTGCCTTGATCCGAGTCTACTTTGATGAAACTGTCATGGAGTGCGCAAATTTGAGCCGCAGAAAAATTGAAACTGGACAAAATCCGTTGGAAAACTGCTAGCTGGGTGGGTGGTTCCTAAAATTTTGAAGAAGACGGAGGAAAACTTACTGTGAAACATGTAGCAATCGGAAAAAGAGTGAGAGGAACAGTATAGAATTTGAACATGCTTCGGAAAAGGGAATGGTCATGGCGGCAAATTTTTATATTGTTTTAGTTAATCCGAAAAAACCAGTGGCGCCCACGTGGTAAGTCTGGTAATCGTTAAAAAAAAAGATGACAAAAACAAAACAATTTGTTTTCCAATCACTGGAAACGAAATGGGGTTAATGATGTTTTTACCAATCTGCCTCAGCATCCCTGCGTCTCTGCCACTTTGATAAACTGCTTCTCTACTTCTCTTTCTCTCTGCTTCTTTGTGTATCTGCATCTTTGTCTGTTTTTCTCTGCCTCTCTAAATGTCGTTTTACCTCTGTGCATCTTTTCCGTGAGTCTCTGCGTATCTGCGTCTCTACCTCACTACCTCTCTGTATCTATAAAAATCAGCGTCTCTGAGTTTCTAACTCTCTGTTTGTCTCTATCTCTGACTCTCTTCACCTCTGCCTCTTTTTTCTCTATACCATTGTCGGCGTGTCTGTCCCTCTCCCTCTCTCTCTCTCTCTCTCTCTCTCTTTCTCTCTCTCCCTCTTTTTCTCTCTCGTTATCTTTCTCTCTATCTCTCTAGTTTTGTCAATATCTCTACCCCTCTCTGTCTCCTTTAGTTCGGCCTGATATTTATATGCCCCATTGTGGAATGAGAATCTGGCAATAGTCACTTCTCCACCGACACAGTTTGAAAACCAGTAAATAAATTTATTACAACTATTCCAGCTACTCTTTAACTTTTGCCTCCCATGCAGCTTTACTTCTTTTGTATCCTTTTGCGTAGAAATAGACTGCCTTGCTTTTGCCATCCCAGTGGAAGAACTGATGGTTTTTTGCTGAAAAAATTCAATTGGTACACATCTATGCAGAACAAACCAATGGCGGTCTTGATCAAGGGGGTCGCTGCCCAGGCGTTGAATTTCTTCCACAAAGCAGCGTTTTCGTTAGGAGGGTACATTGCAACAAGATCCTAGTCAGAGAATGAGAGAAAAAGAGATTTCATACCTTCAAAAGAAGCGACAGATAAATACTATCGTCGCCTTTATACTGTTTGTCCAATGCCGCATATTTGGCAGAGAACTGGAATAGAACAATGCTCGACACGTTCACAAGCTAAGGTACACACGTTCTCACACTCAAATGCACACACACACACACATACACACACAAACATCGCTTACCTACTCATACGCATACATACACATCCTCATTTGCACAGTCACGCGCGCGCACGCAAGCACGAATAGTCAAACACGTGCTCACACTCGCACACGCATTCGCACTAACACATAAACACCTACGCACACACACACTCACCATCTCACCACACACTCACACGCGCATACGCTCACACACTCACAAACTCACATTCACACACGCACTCCCACTCACACACACACACACTCTCTCACACATACACACATACACAAACACACGCGCACACACACACATACACACACGTGCACACGCAAATAGATACACAGTGTTACCTTCAATTTGTTTGCAGATGTCATCCCAAGGACAACTTCACCCTGTGACATTCCCAAAAACTTCAGATAAACGTTATCCATTAATTCCAGAAGAATCGCTTTCACTGCAGGTTGTTTCGCAGCTGGAACTTTTGTTAAAAACTGAAAGGTTTTTTATTAACTTTGTCATCTGAATGGGATAACCTGTTTTATCGCATTCCATCTGCCTTGATCCGAGTCTACTTTGATGAAACTGTCATGGAGTGAGCTAATTTGAGCGGGAGGGAACTTAAAACTGGAGAGAACCCGTTGGAAAACTGCTAGCTGGGTGGGTGGTTCCTGAAGTTTCAGATCCTTGGATTCGAGTTTCGAAAACCCACTATGAAACAAACAGCGATCGAGATTACAAAGAGGAATGTGAGGCAAAATCTGAACATGATTCCGGAAGAGATAAAAAACGGAAAAGGTTTTTTATATATGAATTAGGTTAATCCCAATACAACGTGAATTGCCCACGTGGTAAGTCTGATAATCGTAAAAAATTGAAACAAACAAATGGATTTCACACCCACGTGGGGTAATAGAACGTCATGATTTTAATTTCTCTCTCTTTCTTTCTTTCTTTCTCTCTCTCTCTCTCTCTCCCTCCCTCTCTCTCACTCTCACTCTCTCTCTATCTCACTCTCTCTCTCTCTCTCACTCTCACACTCTGTCTATTCCCTCTCTCACTCTCCCTCTCTCTCTCTCTCTCTCTCTCTCTCTCTTTCTCTCATTCTCTCTCTCACTCTCTCTCTGTCCCTGCCTCAATTTATAGAAAAGAAGGATTTACCATCACAAATATGAACTACAAGGATAGACAAATCTTGTCTACATACATCCAGAGATATTGGAGCGTTTCTTCATTTTCTGCCTCCAGTTTCCCTTGACGCTCGTTCTAAGTTATCAGATGTGCTTCTGATTGGTCCAAGGAGCTGAAATAAAGGTTCATTGGAAGCTTTAGGTTTCTTAAATTACCCAGCGATGTCCTCCGAAAGAAAGTCGTCTGCCTCGCTTGATCACTGGGAACCTGGAATCGAAGGTTCATTGAACTGTTTGACTTTCTCTCTGTCTCCTGTGTCTGCCTGTCTGTCTGTCTGTCTGTCTCTCTCTCTCTCTCTCTCTCTCTCTCCTCTCTCTCTCTCTCTCTCTCTCTCTCTCTCTCTCTAAACCCACCCAACATCCAACGTGTTCCCATAGTCTTGATCAAGCGTCGCCCAAGCATTTACTGCCACAGCAACCAGTAGAACGAGGAGAAGGAAGACTTGCATCTGTGCTCTGAACATCCTCTATTCATAAGCTTATATAGCCACTGTCATAATATCCGAGGGGCCAAGGAATCATCAGACTATATGAATAAAGAAGCCCTGCTAGCAGGATTGGGGATGACGACCCGAGGTGTCAATCACTCCAGGAATGGAACCAGCGTCATATTGTTGTGGGTGCCCTTAATTAATTCACATGACCGAGGACAAAATATTCTAGCCCGGTCACGAAAGTACGAATATCTAAGGTTGCCGACCAAAAATACTCGCACAATGGAACAATGTCTTCTGGAGGCTGTTTTTTGGAAGAAACCTAATAATTCGCCTTGAAAATCAGTGAATCGAAAGAAGGGTTAGAGATTAATTCTTATTGAATTTTAGGAAACAAGGAACTTAGAAATTGTAAAGTTTGAAATGATTTAAAATGACAGTAAGCTTAGGCCGCTTCCGAAGTGGCAGGAATGAGTGACATTGAAGATTCTGCGATTATTTAACCCCAACTTGTTACTGGAAATGCGAAAAACTTGTGAATTGAGGTAATTGCTGTGAATATCTGCAATTATTACGCAATCTGCCTCTACGTCTATATTTACTGATAAGCGGGGGCAAATGTCGTTTGATGATGGATTCAAATGGGTAGACTTGTCACGTTTCGAAGAAGGAGGGTTTTGGTGAAATGGTGATTGAAGAGATCTAAGAGTGGGAGAGAGAGAGAGAGAGTAAAAGAGAGAGATAAAGAGAAAGTGAGAGTGAGAGAGACATATGTAGAGAGAAAGGGAAAAGAGAGGAAAAGAGAAAGAAAACAGATAGTGATAGTGAGTGAGTGAGTGAGTGGGTGAGTGAGTGAGTGAGTGAGACAGAAAAGAGAGAGAGCGCAAGATAGAGAAAACAAACAGTTGAAAAAGTAGTAAAATTTGGTCGTTCGACTTATATTGGCCGTGATTGACATTGAGGAAAAAAAATAAATAATGAGATTGAGCTATAGCTAGAAAACTAATTCTGGACAGAAAGAGATACAATTTCTGGCACAACAGGTAAACATATTTTTCTGATGTAATATTCAAACAAAAGCATTTGGGGTACCAGAACATTTCAAAGGACCAATACATTTAAAAAACTGCTTTTCATAAATTTAAAGCAATACTCTCAGTTTTTTAAAGTTTTTTTTTATTTCTAAAGCAAATGAACAAACTCCTGCTTTCTTAGATATGAGGAAGTAAACGAGACAACAAATTAAATCATTCTGAAAATTAATTTGTTCCGCTAGATTTCAATAAAAAAGGAAAAAAAAACACACATTGACAACTTTTGTTTTGGAAGTGATAAATTGCAAATTACAATTTGACCAAAATCAATTTTTGTGTGTGTTTTTTGGAGACGCATCCTTAATTTTGTCATCTTGTATTAAAATAGGATAAAAAGAGGGCTCGAGTTCCAGTTCTAAGAATTAATGTTTCGTTATTCTTTTTTATTCGAAATTTTCGGACCTTGGATGTTATTAGAGGCTTTTTAAAATGCCACTTTTTTGCTTTATATATTGCTCATTTCAACCAACAATGTAGGTTAAGTGCGTTCACTTTATTCTCTGATGTTGCATTTCGGCTGTAAAATGGATTTCGCTATCATTCCGATCGTTCCGTCCATCAACCGACTGTAATATCGGCGGCCACGCGGTCTCACGCCTGATCGAATCATTTTCCCTTCGCGTCGATACAAAAAGTCGCCTGTATTCTTGTTTCTACTTTTTTTGTTTGAGAGGGAGAGAAAGAGAGAACGAGAGGAAGAGAGAGAGAGAGAGAGAGAGAGAGAGAGAGAGAAAGAGAGAGAGAAAGGGAGAAAAAAAAGAGAGATTGGGAGAGACAGAGAAAGAGAAACAGTGACACAGAGATAGAGAGAGAAAGAGAGAGAGAGATAGAGAGATAGAGAGAGAGCGAAAAGTAAACATACCGAAAAATACTCTTCTTTATTCGTTTCCTTCTTTTTTTCAAAACTTAAAAAAAACCTCGCTTTCAGAATGCTCTCGCGCTCCTTGACTAGGAATTATTCTGCCGCAAGGACCCAGTTCACCACTCATCTGAAGGGAGAACTTGAATCCATCAAGGTACATATTTTACTGATTACTTTCAACTAAAGTTTTCGTTTAGGCAGCTGGAACCTACAAAAATGAGAGGGTGATCGAAGGAAGGCAGGGGGTTCTCGTCAAAGTTTCCGGAACTGAGAAGCCTGTTCTCAACTTCTGCGCCAACAACTATTTGGGTCTCTCCAGCCATCCTGAGGTCGGTAATTTCTTAAAGTAACAAATAATTTCTTAAAGTAACTTAAAATCAAGGCAGCGCGCTTTCTGAATATCTTTTTACTGTAGAATCCGGCTTCCTCGCGTGGCCCGTTATATAAAGGGCTCCGGTGCCCTGGACCAATTGTGGCATCATGGTGCAGCGGCAGAGCGCTTGACTAGGAATCGAAAGGTCCCAGGTTCGAATCTCCGGTGACCCACATCTTTTGCTTTTTGTTACTTTTAGGAGAGAATGGTGAAACTTTTATGCTAGAACTTTTTTTGCCTTGTTGTTATCAGAAAAACTTCTTTAAAACATATATTTGTTCGGTTTAAAAAAAAGAACGGGGTTAGTCGTTGAGAAAATTGGTCTCACGTGAAAGAACGCAATATATACCCTGTTTTTTGCAAAGCAAATGTCGTGACCTTGATGAATTTCCTAATCGTATTGGCAGATATGGCAAAACAGCTACCAAAGATAGAAAATTTTGCAAAGGACACGTTTCCTTTTACGCCTACACAGTGCAAAATGTTACAGATGGCGTCACATTTGCGGCGAATAATGACGACAATCATTAATAAATCCGCGGAGTCATGGGAAATTGGTCGATGATTTACGAAAACAGCCGACCTCCTGAAAAATAAAGCGATTTTTCAGTAAACAGCAATTTAAGAAGATCATCGCGTTAACAGTGAAATTAGTGAAAGTGAGAGGTTATTATATTGTTAAATGGGGCAAATGATAATAAATAGAGGCCATTTTTATTCAAGAAAGAGCCCTTATGGCCAAAGCAGACAGTTTGCACGAGTCAAACCTGGAAGAAAACGGCGAAACTACCTCCCGCATACCGTAACCATTGAACTTGTGTAAAAGTAGGTAGCAAATAGGTTCTTAATGTGGTTTCTTAAAGAAAAAAAAAGTTATTTAAATTTTTAAACGGATTTTAAAATTTCGTTGGGTACTTTTGAAGGAAAGTACTCAGACCAAGTAGCATGTCTAATCACCCCCAAAGAAATGTTCCATTCAACTCCTGCTAAATAATTTCTGACACTTGTCTTACCTGCTTCGTTGAAAAGAAACAACGGAGAGAGCTAATTACCTATTCCTACAAGTCCCTCCAACATTAAACGGGGGTCAAAAAGTGAATATCTTTGTTTCCGAAAGACAAATTTTTTTCCGTATTGTATTTGAAAAAACTTTTTTGTTGACTGAAAATCGATACTATATCACTAAAAACAAACTTATAATAAGAAAAGCAAAAGGAATTTAATCGTGGGGAATCGAAACCGAGACCCTCAGCTTAGGAGTCTAGGCCTTCAGCCGTTGCGCCATGCGGCAGATAAAGCCAAAGCGCCCGCTGCACTGTTATAAGTCCATGGCCGCTCATGTGCACATCATAACCGTCCGCCGCTCCCTTATGAGCGCGAAGACGCCGCAATGCCACGCACATAAACGATATATTCTCAAAAGTTATTGGGTAATTTTTAAATATAAGAGGTAGAATCCCTATCGAAAGCTTAATAGAATGATATTGCTTTTTTCCATAATATCCATTTTACCTTGGCATCCTTCGGTGAATCGAGAGAGAGAAAGAGATAGAGAGAGAGAGAGAGAGAGAGAGAGAGAGAGAGAGAGAGAGAGAGGGAGGGAGAGAGAGAGAGAGAGAGAGAGAGAGTGAGGGAGAGAGAGAAAAAGAAAGAGAGAGAGAGATCAACAGAATGACTTCAGGGTGGATAATTGAATTGTTTGTTTACAAAGCAAAAATTTAGTTTATATAGCAAAAGGTGGGATTCAGGAAAGGACGGAAATCTAATTTGACAGCTGAAAAATACAGTCTACGCAGTTGTTTACGCAAACAGCTTTGATTTATTTTTTCCTGTTTTAGAAAGTGGGTTGGGAAATAATTGACTCGATTTGCAGAATTGCGCATTTACACCAGATGCGGAAGAAATGCGAGACTCACACCCATATGGAATCGTCGGCACCGCCAGGCGGGGGGGTTGGCGGCTGCGTGCCGCTATGAGATTCCTGCGGCTTCCTTTACGCTAATTTCACTGGATCGAAAATCAAAAACAACTTGAACACTATAATATCAAAGAATTCAGGTGATTGCTGCCGGAAAGGCGACTCTTGAATCTCACGGCGCCGGGCTCTCATCTGTGCGATTCATCTGCGGAACACAGGATATTCATAAACAACTCGAGGCGAAAATAGCCCAGGTAGACCAAAAATGAATCTTTGACTCAGAAGAAATTTCAGTTTCACGGAACTGAAGATGCGATTCTGTATGCCGCCTGCTTCGATGCCAATGCGGGAGTATTCGAAGTTATGGCTGGTTAGTTGGAATGTTTAGAGAGAGAGAGAGAGGAGTACAAAGCAAATGAATTTTCATGTAAAGCTTCTATTGAATTAATCACACATTCCGCAGGTGGCAGCGCAAACTTTGCGTTCCTTCTCGGAGTAGAACTTGTTTTTGCAGAAACCTCTCATTTTCCAGCGGTTGCAACTGAAATTGATTTCTATTTTCTGCGATTCTCTCTCTCTTTCTCTCTCTCTCTCTCTCTCTCTCTCTCTCTCTCCATTTCTCTTACTTTCTGTTTCGGTCCACGCAGCATGCTCCA
Source organism: Oscheius sp. G VE-2021 (assembly GCA_022343465.1). Classification (NCBI taxonomy): domain Eukaryota; kingdom Metazoa; phylum Nematoda; class Chromadorea; order Rhabditida; family Rhabditidae; genus Oscheius; species Oscheius sp. G VE-2021. Next base: position 1,621,957 of record JAJQXH010000046.1, on the reverse strand, counting down.
CAAGTGGCTGCACATTTGTCGGCCATAACAATTGCGTATTCTTCATCTTTACAGCGGTTGTTGAGGTATTGGGCACAGTTAGGCTCTTTGTCAACACACCCCTAAAAAGAATTAATTAACACTCTCACACTCACATACTCACATTCTCAGTCTTTCACTTACTAATGCTCACGCTCACACGCTCACACTGACATTCAGACTCCAACACAAACTCTCTGTTTCACACCCTCACACTCACACGCACACGTTCACATCTCTCACACTCTCATGGGCACTCAAACTCACACACACACACACACTCACACTCTCTTCCACACTTTCGCATCCGCACCGCAAACATACGCATACTGGCACTCACAGATTCACCCATACACACTTACACTACTTCCACTTACACACACTCTCATTCACACATTCACACATTCGCACACTCACACACTCACACCTACATTCACTCACACTCTCACACACACCCGCTCACATTTACACTGTCATTATCACTCACAAACCGTCACACGCTACTTCACACTCGCTCGTTCTCTTCGTTTTACCTGTATCACCGAAGGTGTTGTAGTAACAGTTGGCTTTGTCGTGGCTTCTGTTTTGGGAATTCCTTCGTCGGCTGGTGGTAGTGTAACAATATCCTCCATTTGAGCATTACAGAAATTCATAAGAAGCAACAGAAATAACATCTAAATCTCTGATTCATTAATTAAATAACATTTTTAGGTGAGCAAGATGCTATCATCTCTGATGAGCTGAACCATGCTTCAATCATCGACGGAATCCGCCTTTCGAAGGGAAAACGCCTGCGATACAAGCATATGGACATGGAGGATTTGGAACAGAAATTGAAGGAGGCTGAGAGTTAGTTTGAAACAGTAGAATAGGCAGCCAAGAACTAGAAACCAAATAATGGCTCTTTTTCTGAAAGCACTGTTGGTTGTTTTGACAAACAGTCAGGGATCAAGAAGTTTGCTCAGCCGCAACAATCCCTTATGAACAGGGTGACTTGTTTCCAGAAAGTGCCTTTGTTGCGATATTGTTTTAAATAATTACTGTTTTTCATTAAAAAACCTACAAGTAAAAATTGATGAAAATCAGAAAAGTGTTTTTTGTTTTAGGCAGCAGGCACCGTGTGATTGTAACTGATGGAGTGTTTTCGATGGACGGAGATGTGGCTCCTCTCAACGACATTTCCTTCTTGGCTGAGAAGTAGAGCTAAACATTTTTTTCTGAAACATTTATGTTTTGCAGATACAAAGCTCTTCTCTTTGTTGACGAGTGCCATGCTACTGGATTCTTCGGAAAGACAGGACGTGGAACTGAGGAGGCACTCGGGCTCAAGGGAAAAGTTGACATTTTGAATTCTACACTTGGAAAGGCGCTTGGAGGAGCTATGGGAGGATATACCACTGGTTGGTGGAGAGAGAGAGAGAGAGAGAGAGAGAGAGAGAGAAAGAGACAGAGACAGAGACAAAGACGAGAAAGAGAAAGAGAGAGAGTACAGAGACAGAGAATGATGCATATTTAGGTCCCAAACCACTAATTGATCTCCTTCGTCAGAGGTCCAGGCCCTACCTCTTTTCCAACAGTCTGGCTCCCAGCATTGTAGGATCCAGCATCAAGGTACATTTTCTTTCTTCAAGCTGTCATCTGTAAGCTTCATAGGTCCTTGATCTTCTGATGAACGACCCCTCTTTCATCGGCTCTCTGCAGAACAACGTCTCTCGCTTTAGGACGAAGATGACTGAACTTGGCTTCACAATCCTCGGAAATGACCCCACTCACCCCATCTGCCCCGTTTTGTTGGGTGACGCTAGGTTCTTCTAGCATTATATACCTTACTTGTTAATTTGACACGTTAACCTGTTAAATTAACAAAGACGTTAATTTCAGACTCGCCTCCACCATGGCCGATGAAATGCTCAAGAAGGGAATCTACGTCATTGGGTTCAGTTTCCCTGTGGTTCCTAAGGGAAAAGCCAGAATTCGTGTACAGGTATAAAATTGGTTTTAAAACTTTAAAATTAGTTGAATTTAAGATCTCTGCCGCTCACTCTCAGGAACACATCGATCAGGCAGTGGACGCCTTTGGAGAGATCGGAAAGAAACTTGGAGTCATCTAACTTACCTATATTTTGTTACGATTTTACAAGTAGTGGACATGTTTTCTAGGTTTTGAACTTAGGTATAAAATTATGAATAGCCTGAATGTGTGTGCGGGTGAGTGACTGAATACGTGAGTGCGTGAGTGAGTGAGTGTGTGAGAGGGTGTGTTAATGAGTGGGTATGTGCGCGCGTGTTTGTTTGAGGGTGTGTGTATGTGTGTGTGTGCGTGTGTGTGTGTGTGTTCGTGAGTCTGTGGATGAGTGTGTGTGTGTGTGGGTGTATGGGTTTCAGTTAGTGATAATTGCACGTGTACACATGGGTATATATTTAATAACTGACTATGACACCAAAATACAATTATAGTCCCGATGCAGTTGTCGAAGAACTGAATGTTTCAGTAACGATCACTTCATTTGTTGTTGATGCCGCGGTTGTTGTCGTTGTTGTTTCGTTACATTTCTTTGGTCCGTTGGCATTTCGCCCTTTTTGGTGATTTTGAGCTTTCTTTGGACCACGAGGGTGGTCTTTCCAATTTCCATATCCATGCTCATTTCCATTTCCGCGATTCCCATGTTGGGGTCTTTGTTCACCATTGTAGAAATCTTCATTTTCATCATCATGGTGACGGTTGTGTCCTGGAGATCCAGGACGACGTCCTTTTTCGCGGTGCTGAATTGATTAGGTAATTACAGTACACACACACACACACACACACACACACACGCACACACACGCACACACACACATCACAACCGACCGCTCTTTCTTCAGGAGTTTCAGAATTATAAGTGGGCGCTTGCTCTCCGTTTGCTTGTTGCTTCGCACGTGGTGGTTTTAATGACCAAGCTTTCTAAAATCACAAATTCAATAAGATTTTTTTTTTGAATATTTTAATTTTTCAAAACCTACAGCTATTCCTTCCTGAACATCAGAATTATAGGAAGGCGATTGCCCGGCTGGTATGTGTGGTCGTGGAGGAGGCAGTTTTACCTGATTCTGAATGAGATAATTGTGAAAAATGTAATTTTCAAGGGCTACCTGGCCATTATTTTTGGGAGGTCCAGAATTTGGTGGTTTTGGTTTGGCTGAATTTGTCTGAATTAACAAAATGTTGATTTTCAGCTATAACCAACCGGTCGTCCTTCGGTAATTTGGGGATTGTAAGAAGGAGGCTGTCCTCCGGGTGCAGGAGGCGGTAATTTCACTTGGTTCTTAATAACAACTTTGTAAATAAAGCGTCAACGGCCGCGGCCGCCGATCGCGTTCGGTGCGAATCTGGCATAGATATCATGTTAGACAACCAGAGTTTTCTGCGTCTTTTCAGGCGTTAACATTGAAAATTCTAAAGTGACGATCTTTTTTTATAAGAAGAAGAAGTGAAATTGACTTTTTCATTTCTCATACCGTCAGTTTAATATAATTTAACTTAAATTTAAATTATAATTCAAATTTAATTTGTTTCATTTAAAGATGTAGTTTTTTGAAACATAATTCTTTTATACGATTTGGACTGCAAAAAAGCGCGTTTGCACGTCCGAGTATTGCAACTGCCGCAAGGGAACACTGTTAGAGTGGGCGAGAAAGTGTGGGAAATGGAGAGACGCATAGTTGGCGGCAATTCAAAATACAATTTTTCCAAATTTTCAAGCCCCCCAAAATCGGTTCATTTTGATCCAAAATGGGTAAAAGAGGTATTTTTCGAAATCCTGGGAATGAGATCTAGGCTTTCTTCACAAAATCATAAAAATTATTTACGCGTTCCTTCGCCTTTAATGCACATAATCATAACCAAATGCATTTATACAAATGTTACGGACTCATAATAAAGTTTGTTACCTACCGCTTGACCTTGTGTAATGTCTGGATTATAAACTGGGACTTGTCCTGCAGGTACTTTTGGTGGGGGAGGAGGGAGTTTTACTTGGTTCTGAAAAATTGACATTAAAAATGCTACTGCAGTATTTGACACTTATTTTGAGGACCTACCGCTTGTCCTTGATTTATTGCGGGATTGTAAACAGGAGCTTGCCCTGCAGGTATTTGTAGTGGAGGAGGAGGCCTTGCAAGGTTCTTAAAATTTGGGTTAGAAAAACATTAATAAAGTCTGGTACCTGGTTGTTATCACCAGATGGAGGCCCATAACCAGGTGCGTACGGCTTTGGCTGACCATGCTGAATGGAAATTTTAAATTTAGCCAAAATTGCTCTGTGAAATATTGATTTGGCTTCAAAAACTTTCAAAACCTTTCAAAAATGTATTATAGTCAGTGGCTGGGCCCATTTGGCTCCGCCGCCGATTCCATATGGGTGAACGCCGCCGTGCTCTATACCAGCAGACGACGCGAGGAAGGTAGAGACGCAGAGGAAACATGTTCATATTTGAATCTCGTAAACGAAGAACAGGCAAAACGTAAGGTTTCCTTAATCTGTCGGCGACCGTCACCAGAAAAGTCAACTTTACCATTATGTCAACTTCCATTATGTCAACTAACTATATTTTAGTATTTGGTTTTTTCGATAGCGTAAATGATTTTCATTTTTCTAATGAGATTTCGTCTACAAAATGTTTTGGAATGGTAAAATAATTAAATGCAAATAGAATACATTGTCGGGGAATCGAACTTCAGACCCCTAGAGTATGAGTACAAACGCTTATCCCCTGCGAAACGCCGCCTATGTGGCTCGTTTTCCGATGCGCTCTTATAAACCCGTGGGGTCATGGCCTCAGCTGCAATGTACGCAAAAAGATGCGATTTCCTTGAAAATAAAAGTTTTTTCGGAATTTCTCGCCGGAAATAGGGTTAAGTGGAGTGATTTTGCATGGGAAAGCTATGCGAAATGATACTCAGTGAAGTTCTGGCAGCCAATTTGAATGCATTTTTAGATTATGTAGTTTTCATTTTAGAATACCAACCCCCCTATCCTCAGGAATTTGCGAGTTGTACGAGGGAGCTTGTCCATTGCCTTGCCCATTAACCACAGCTGCTCCCAAAACCAACCAATAAACAGAATTCATCTGAAACATTAAATTGAAAAACAAAATATGAAAAAAAAACTACATTGCAAAATTGTAAACCTCGTTAATGTTTCATCTGGTTTTTATAGTGTTTCAATTGCTCATTTTCCGAGTTATCCGGTTCAATTACAACTGTTTTCGGTATTGAATTTGACCACAAACAGGTTGTTTTCAGCGTGGGAAGGGAGACAACAAAACAAATAAACGATGTTTTCGTCCATTGAAAGCGAAGATCATTTTAATGGAAATCGAAAACATGGCGAAGATAACAAATTTAGAAAAAATGGCATGCTGGGGATATTGAACAAGATACATTTCGCGTGGGAACCAAAATCCTAACCGCAAAACCATCCCAAGCCTCAGGGCCGGATTTTCGCTTCTGAAAAAATAAATTCCTTCAATTTGTTTAATTTTTCAGATGTTTTTTTGTTTCATTTAACAGCAGAACCAATAACAATCTAAAATTTCAGGTGTATAGGCATACATCTATTTTTGTCTTGTTTAACAACTCCATTTGGTCAATCCTGATTCCCTTTTTTCATATTAAAAAAAAACTATAAATGGAAGCTTTTATCCGCTACCAAGGTTTACCACCTGAATACAATTGTAGTTTGTAAGTTTTACAGCTAAATTTATGTAATTGTAGTTTTTAGAGTGAATCATTGGACATATGAAAGATGGTTAGATGAGGGCACCAAGTATGTGGGTCTTGGAATATGTTACATTATTTATGGAGTAGTTTGTATTGTAAGTTTAAGCAAAAAAAGTAGGCAAAATTCGAAATCGAATTTTTTGAATTTATTCCATTTTGAGCCAAGATGGCAGGACGCGCGCGCGATAACCCGGGCAAAAATCGATTTTCAGCCAAAAGTCTCGCTAATGTGTTTTGGGCCTTTTGATTTTTTGTGTGGTGCAGGGGTGCACCATTCTTCAGAATGTTTTTTTAACCTTATCAAAATAAAACAATTATAGTTTGCTATTTCAAAAAAAAATTTATTGTTCAGAAAACGTTTTTTCTTCTTATTTTATAGGTTCTCTACATTCTCTGCTCCTATGTAATGTTCCAAAAAGAACTTCGATCTCTATTCGCTTACAAATTACTCCTCCTGATCAACATTTGTGATATTTACGCCCTTCTGATGAATTCAATCATAGCTGGAGTCTTTTTCATCCAAGGAGCTGTTTTCTGCAATTACCCTGTTTTTATTTACTTACTGGGTAGCTTAGGCTGTTGTTAGTTTAAGAATACTAATTACAATAAAAACCTTCTTTTCACTTAAGTATTTTACTGCGGAACTTGTTGTACCTTTTCTATCTTAAGCATAACCAGAGTGGTTGATTTATGGAGTCCTTTTTTCCACGAGAAGATTTTCGGAGGTAAGGTTTTATGAAGCTTTCTTTTACAAATGTTCCAGGAAAACGCGGAATTTTCTCATTTGTCATAATCTTTGCGTACATGATTTTTATGTTTCTGTATTTTCCACCAATTCTTTTCAACTCTCGGCAGATGTCTTGGGTTTTTGATCCTTTTGTGTATTCGGATGGAAGCCATGTCCTAGTGAGTGTGTCAGTATTTGAGTGTGTGAATTTGTAAAAGGGGAAATGTGTGTGCACGTGAGTGTGTGAGGTGTTAATGTGGGAGTGTGTAAATATGTGGGTATGGGAGTGTGTAAGTGTGTAAATGTGTGAGTGTGTGAGTATGTGTGTCTGAGACATTGTGTGCGTGAGTGTATTCGTGTGTGAGTGTGTGAATGTGCCCCTTGGGTGATTGTGTGGACGTGAGTGTGTGAATGTGTGAATGTGTAACTGTGTAACTGTGTGTGAGTGTGTGTTAAAGCTGGTATTTTAGGACTATCTGAGTTATGTAACAGTCGTTAACAACGAAGGTACAATAGCTATATTTGTTATTTCAAATCTAACGTTTGCTGCATCTTTCATATTCAAATCATTCTTTTTCGGATTCAAACTTTCCGCTTCTCAAAAACAGGTATCTCTCTCTCTCTCTTTCTCTTTCTCTCTCTATATTTCTTTCTTTCTCGAAATAATTTTAACGAACAACTAAAATAGATGCTTATAATGAGCTGTTTCGCCAGTTTTTCCTGCTTCCTAGCAGCCAGCATTTTTGTCTCTTTTATGTTTATAAAGTCATCTATTTTGCACATTGGTGTGGCAGTTCAATTCAGGTTCTTCTTTTTACTATTAACAAATTCTTTCTTTTTTTAAAGGTTGTAATCTATTTGTCTACCTGGTTATTAATAAAACAATACGAGATGGAGTTATTAACCTACTGAGAGCGGTCCTGGCCAGAGTGAGAAAACCCAAGCAACCAATTGGCTCACTTTTTTATACCTCTACCTGATGTGATGTGTATTTTAAACCTGCAAAAGACCTTGAAATGTGACATTTCCTGTAAATACTGCTTATATATGTGTTTTATAATATACAGTTTTATAAATAATTTTTCAAATGGCATTTTCAGGGAATTGATTTGAATTTCCCATTTTCCTGACCAGAAAATTCTAACAATAAATTATCCATGTGCGATTGCTTGGCAACCACAACAATCTAAAACTACAAATCCATCATTTCCTTTTCTCTGGGGTTCAAAAACGTATTTTTCAAGCCGATTCTGTTGCAAAAAAACTAAAACATTGAAATGGAAGCTTTTCTTCGAAACAAAGGCCTACCTCCCGGATACAATTGTAGCTTGTAAATCTTAAAATATTTCAAATGTATATTGATTTTATAGGGTTAACCAATGGACTTTCGAGCGGTGGTTAGATGAGGGAAGCAAACATGTGGCACTGGGAATAGGCAACATAATTTATGGAGTTATTTGCATTGTAAGTATTTTACGGCATTTTCAGTTTTTAATTTTTTTTGTACATATTCTCTCCACGAAGAAATGTTATTTGTAAATTAGTTTTTGGTACTTGGTAATATGCTTTTTAGAAACCTATTTTGGCAGTTTAAGATCTTTTTTCCTAACTTTTATTAACTTTGGAGTCATGCGGCAAAAAAATGGGGGGCGATAAGAAATAGATTCTGCTGAAACTGGACAAACAAATGGGCTAGGGCCTAAATAAAAAACGCACGCTTTTCGGTTCCTTGACCATAAGACCCAAAATTCAGAACTCACTCTGTAAACTCAACATTTTGCAAATCTGAAAGTGGCCCTCGATCGATCCTCTTTTTAAGTCTAAAAATTTTTTAGTTTAACAAAAATTATATATTTTTATCTGATCACCCAAAAACCCTTTTTTAAGTTGACAAAACCCCGTTTTTCCAATGTGTGAACCTTGTTTACGGAATATCCACTCTAAACCTTAACAGTTGATTTCTGCGTGCAATTTACAATTAAGCGGCTTGCTAAAAGCTAAAATTACATACATGTTTAGGTCCTCTACATTATTTGCTCCTATGTAATGTTCAAAAAAGAAATTCGCTCGTTATTTGCCTACAAATTACTCCTCCTCATCAACTTATGTGATTCGTATGGCATATTCTTAAATTCCATAATGAGCGGAATCTTTTTCATCGAAGGAGCTGTCTTCTGTAATCACCCTATGTTTATGTACCTCTTAGGATGTTTTGGATGTTGTTAGTTTGAAAATTCAAAATGTTGAAAAAAATTCTTCAGTGACATACTCCGGATGTTGCTGCACTTTATCTGTCTTAAGCATAACCAGAGTAGTTGATCTTTGGAGTTCTTGGTTACATGATGAGATCTTTGGAGGTTGGAAAAAATAAAGGGGTTACAGATTTTTTATAGGAAAACGTGGGATCATCACATTTGTTCTAATTTTCGGTTACATGATTTTTATGTTTTTGTACTTCCCGCCAATTCTTTTCAACTCACGGCAAATGTCTTGGCTTTTTGATCCTTTTGTGTACCCGGATGGAAGCCACATGATGGTAAGTTGAAATGACATTCTCTTCCCCCCCCTCTCTCTATGAATAGGAGAGAAAGTGTGTGAGTGTGTGAGTGTGTGAGAATGTGAGTATGTTAGAATGTGAGTGTGTGGGTGTGTGGCCGTGCAAGGGTGTGAGTGTGTAAATTTGTGTATGTGTGAATGTGGAAGTGTGTGAATGTGTGAATGTATGAATGTGGAAGTCTGTGTGTGTGTTAGTGTGTAACCGTGTGAGTGTGTGAGTATGTGAGTGTTTGAGTGAGTGATTGACAGAATGTGTGTATGTGTGAATGTGTATGAGTGTGTGAGTGATTGAATGAGTGTATGAGTGTGAGAGATTGTGCGAGAATGTGAGTGGGTAAATATATGACGTTGTGAGTCTGTGAGTCTGTGAATCTGTGAATAGGTGAGTATGGAGTATGCGATTATGTGAGTGTGTGAAGATGAAAGTGCGTGAGTGCACGTGTGCGCGTGTGTGTGTGAAAACCGTTTTTCTAGGACTATCTAAGCTATGTAACAGTCGTCAATAACGAAGGTACAATGGCCATATTCGTCATTTCAAATCTCACTTTTGCTATCTCTTTTGTTTTCAAATCTGTATTTCTCGGCTTCAAACTGTCCGCTTGGCAAAAACAAGTGAGTGTCTTTTTAATCAGTTTTTATATTTTGTAAGAATGTATCTTTTTTGTAAACTCAATTAAGATGCTCATTATGAGCCTGTTCACAAGCTTCTCCGTTTTTATAGCAGCAAGCATGTTTGTCTCCTACATGTTTTTCCAAACTTCGATTTTCTATAATTTTATGGGAAACTTCATTTGGCAATGTACCTCAGGTTATCCTATAACAACGTGTAAATTGTTTCGGGTTTCAGGGTGTAACGTTCTTGTTTATCTTGTTATCAACAAAACAATACGAGATGAAGTAAGAACCCTATTTTGTGGGGTCATAAAGGCTCCTCAATCCGCTGTTTCAGCATTCTACAGCTCGGCGTGATCAAATATGTTTTGATGAATTTTTGTTAATCAATTTAAACCTTGTCAAGAAAACTTTGGTGCAAAAACTAATCAGAAATGAAAATATTACTTTGTATTTGATTCTTTATTCGAACAGAACCATACTTTTGGTGAAAAAATTTATTTCATAGCTATTACGAACTCAACAGAAAATCCTCAGGAAAGTTCGCGCACGTCTGGCAATTACAGTTATTGTAGGGAAATTCAAATGCCAAAACTAAATTATCTCCTTTTGCAAAAAAATAAAGTAGTGCTTGGTTTATTTTTACAACAATGGTAATGACGAAACATTTTGTCATTTTACAAATTTAAATGCTGAAGTTAATTGTTAGTTTTCGAAATTAATAATTCGAATCATGAATCCTTTATTAGAAAAATATAAACAAATAAATAAAATATACTTGAAAAAGGCACATGACTATCTTTTTAAGATGGAAACAAAACAGCACATTTGCGCAGTTTTTTGGATTTTGCAAAAAGATTTCCGCTACGGTAAACGGCTAACTTTTTTTCTGTTTCTAAAACCATTTTTTTCTAATGAACTCTTTTAAAATGCGCGTTAGCTTCCTTGTCAAATTTGCGTTTGAAAATGGTGACCCTTCTTGTGAAATTTGCTTTTTTAAATATTGAAAGTGCATTCATCGAAAAAATGAGGTTGAAAAAATCAAATTGGTTAAGGTTAAAGCGAGTTTCGTAATTTTGAAGAATATAACTTTGTGTTTTGGTCAAGATTGAAAAGCTACCGCATTTAACTTTCAGCTACCGTAACCGGCGCCCAAAAGTGACCTCGGTTTCATTGAATTTATAACTGATATTCTGAATAAACCTAATCTAAAAACGCCATTTCATTAATCGTAGAAGAAATCATAATGAAACACAGAACTGTAACAATTAATCGAAAAGCAGAGTTAAATTCATCCCTGCACAACACTGGCCACTTTGTTCGATTTCGAACTATTCAAGTGAGAAATCATTATTGTTGTTCCACTCTTTTTTGGTTTTCTGGTTCGAAAGACAAGAACCAATCTGAAAAAAATAAAAGCATAGGAGTAACTGCCATTTTACCCATCGATTATTATATGTAAGAGCCAAATTATGATGTTTAAGAAAAACCGCAGCCATGCAGTCAACGTAGGGTTGAAACGGTAGAGTATGTAGAAGTTGGTGAAATCGGCGAAGAAAAGAAGATTCAGGAGAATACTCTAAAAATTCGAAATGTAAACATTGTGTGATTGTGTGTATGTGTGTACGTGTGCGCGTGATAAACAACCTGAATCAGTCGTATAGTTGACCTATTCCCACTTCCAGATTGGATCTAAACTGCAATTAAAGCTGATCACGAAATTAAACTTAATTTAATTTTCGAGTGGAATCTTCTGTAGCAAAGTTTAGCAATACAAAGTATAATGAGAACGGTAGACATAATAAAGCAAACTAAACCAAAGTTGAAAATGATTTCAATTATGACCAAATTGCAGGGACAAGCGCAATCATTGAAATTTAGAATTGAAGGGTCATAAAAAACGGCGCAATTTTCTAAAATGACATTAAAACGTCATCTTAAAACTCGAGCAGGCCCTTTATCACCACTGTCTTGGAAAAGTGACCTTTTTCGATTTGGCTGAAATCATGTTTACAACCTTCCTATGACCTCAAAACCTTATTCTGAAAGTTTCAGCGGAAAATCAATGTTTTGACCCGGGTTACGGTAGGTCAAAAGTTTGCCCAAAAATTTTGTAATATTAAAGTCATATATATTTTCATGTGGGGCAAATCGTTAGAATTAAGAAGTTTTCGAGGTTTTGGGCCTTTCACTATATAAGGCAGGAAAACGATAACGTTTTAATTGAATTCTACGTAAAATTTCGCGTCGAATGAGACCTTTAAGTCAAAAATCGATTATTTTAGTTAAAAATCCATTTGAAAGTGAAAATTTGGTCAAAAAACGTCCAAAAACGCGTTTTTTTGTTGCAATGTTTTCGTTTTGTCACTTGTTTCAGCCAAAACGAGGTAATGTTTTCCGATTTTGACGTTTTTTTTGCTTCTGTTTCATTTTTGAGCACCTATAACGAAAGAATTGATTATCCATGATAGTGATACTCAAAAACCAACATAGTTCAAAATTGGAAAATTTGACCCCGTTTTGGCTGAATTATTGCAGTGACAAGGCGAAAAAATAGCAAAAAAAATGGCGTTTTTGGGCGTTTTTTGACCAAATATTCACTTTCAAATGGCTTTTTAACTAAAATAGTAACTTTCGATTTTTGATTTGAAGGTCTCATTTGACGCAGAATTTTTTCTACCTTGTTTAGTGAAGAAACCTCGAAAAACATGTTTTTCGGAGGTTTTTTGATGTTAACTTTTTGATGTTTTATTGACACTTTTTTCTTTAACTGTAACGATTTGCTCGTACAATTCCGCACATGAAAATATATATGGCTTAAAAATTACAAAATTTTTGAAAAATTTCGGTGCAAAATTTTGACCTACCGTAACCCAGGTCAAAAAAATAGATTTTTAGCTGAAACCTTCAGATTAAGGTTATCAGCCCATAGGAAGGTTGTAAACATGATTTGAGCCAAATCGAAGATGGCACCTATACTCGACTTTTACTGAGACGACGACTTAAAGATTTTCTTTCAACTTTTAACCGAATTCTTACCAGCAACGAATGGCACTAGTCCAAGAGCGGTTGAAAAGAGACCGCAGATGAAGAGAAGTATCTAAAAATAATTCTCAAATTAAAATAATGTAGTTTACTTAAATGTTTCTATTTGGTTTAAAAAGAGGACAAAACAATCAAGCCACGGGTCAAGAATTCTGTAAGAGTGGAGTATTGACACCCAAGCGACATGAAAAAAATCGATATTGACCAATTTTTACCAATCTTGGTCAAAACACGTAGTTGACCTAAAACTACTATTTTGAAAGTTTTAGGTCAAAATCGATGTTTTGACCCGGGTTACGGTAGGTCGCCCTGGGTTACTTACTGTAAGTCACCTCAAAATGGATTTAAACTCAATGTCATTCGACTTTAATTGATAAATGCACAATTTCTTGTCTTCAGGGTACCCCTAAAAAGGCTAAATGGAGAGCGATAAAAATTTATAAACTCAACTTTTCGCATTTTTTTCAGGTTTTTTGATATTTTCGCAACGAAAGGTCAAAATGAGAGCATTTTCACTGTGTTCATCGTTTTGTGAGTGATTGAACTTAACAGTTTTGTATTGAACTCGTACAGAAGTACATGTTTTTGTTTGTTTGAGGATTTTGTAACATATTTTGAGAAATAGGACTGAAATAAATGGTCTAAAAGCGATTTGTGGCTTTTTTATGTACCCATTCCTTTTTATGTACTCACTGAAAACGAGGGTGTTTTTTTGCAGATTTGAGTGCTTTTAGTCGATATTTTTCAATAATAAAGGCGACGGTTTTGTAGCAAATTTCACTCACAAAACGATGAATATAGTGAAAATGCTCTTATTTTGATCCTTCGTTGCGAAAATATCAAAAAACCTGAAAAAAAACTGCGAAAAGTTGAGTTTATAAATTTTTATCGCTCTCCATTTAGCTTTTTGAGGGGTACCCTGACGACAAAAAATTGTTTGTTTATCATTTGACGTCGAATGACATTGAGATTGAGCATTTTGGACCATTTTGAGGAGGTGACTTACAGTAAGTAACCCAGGACGACCTACCGTAACCGTAACTGGCAAAGTAGTGTTTTAGGTCCACTACATGTTTTTGGCAACATTTGGCCCAAATCCATCACCATCGATTTTCCCATGTTGCTGAGGTACCCTACTCTTAGAGAATCCGTATCTTAATGCTCGGCAAATTTGAGCGGCCAAACTTGCGTGTTGACCAACTTTATTTCTTACCATTGGAAGCAGGAGCTGTTTCTCCATGTTGATAAACTTCAAAGGCAGGAAACAGGCTAAGAATTGATTAGCAGATATCAAAACCATGGTAAAAGGAGTGAAGACAAACAAGGTATTTGCCACGAGTGAACTCAAACCACGGTTAATCGCATCGGAAAATACCATTTGCCTAGAATAATGAGAATGAAAGAAGTGAGGGGAAGAACTGACCCCAGGGCACAAGGAGTAGCCCATAAGAGAACAACTGCGCAGATCCCACAGTTGCACAAACAACGGGCGGTGCAGAATAAATTAAAGGAAGACCGCCCGGTTTCATTGATTCTGATGATTGCACTTGCATTGGCTATTAGCCCAATTAGTACCAGCTGAAACAATGGTTATTCATATGCGTGAAAAAGCGAATCGAAAACAGAGTTGGTGGTTTTATTCCCCTCGTATAAAATAGAAATGTTAGAACGCTATAAATAGAGAACAAATGTTTTTTTACCGGACGAACTTTTCAAAATACCAAAACCACCTCTGGCCTGTGCCTAAGAAAACATTTTGCAAATGCTCACGGCAAAAAACCGACATTTTTTTTAAACATTTTCCTTTCCGAATAGAAAGTCAAATCTTCAAAATTGCCTCCATCGGAAGAGAAAAAAAACTATAATTTTTTTTTAAATTTTTGGTTCTTTTCGGGGTCAAAAATTGAAACAAAAGATTTTTCGCCAATTACACTTTTAATCAGTGTGAAATTATATGTCGATTGCTTTTTGGAAAATTAAAATCGGTTCACGTTGAAGGGCGCTACAGTAGCGCGCCTACAGCTACCGTAAACGGGGCTACAGTAACCCTAAAAACCTAAACATTGTTTCATTTATTATTTTTGGTTTTTATTCCAAGAATAAGCCATAAAAGTCAAATTCCAAGCAACTTATTTTTTTCTATGTCGCCGTTATATTGAGAACAGCTCGAATCTTTAAAAAGGCGTCTTAAATCAAACAAAATAATCCTTGGTAGAAAAATGCATTCGTTTATTCTGTTTCCAGCAAAAGACAAAAAGGTAAGGGGTGAAAAGAAAAAAGTGACACTTGAAACTATATGGAAACGTTTTGTGTTAACAAGCAAAAAGGATTGCCCAAAGCGGGATTCAAACCCTTACTAAAGCGGCGCTTGTTAAAATAGGCTTCTTGGCCTGTTTTCGTTCATTTTTCAACCGAATTGGTTGAAACTTGGCGCCAACGATGCACATTTGCCACAATAGTCTACTATTTCACAGTTTACTTAGTATTTATATTGTTCTATTCGGTACTCTAATTTATAGGCCAAAACCTGTTGAAGTAACTCTGGCCGAAGAGTGTGATAAGACTTACTATTCCTTGTAAAACGGCGCTTTCAAAATAAAGTTCCATTTGTTCAAGTATTCGCTTGTGTGGAAGGCCTGTCGTGGTTTGTAAATGTGAGCAATGTGTTTCCGCCCACTGGTGGCGGTTAAAATAAAACAATGGGGTCATTGCGTGCTCACAGACCACTTCATGACGAATTAGAGTTACTTGAAATGAGATATGTAGTCTTTGGTCTGTTTCCAACGGGCCGAGCTTTTACCACAGACAAATTGGGACACAGTAAGAGCAAAGAGTTTCGACGCTTGAGGATCCGATCCCGGAACCTTGGGCACGTAAATTTTTCCGGTCCTTTGAAAATGCTCCGGTCCTTCAAAAAATTTTGCGGTCCTGAGGTTTTTTCCCTTTTTGTTTACCCTTTTAATTTATTTTCGCTTGTAAACCCTTTTAATTTTTCTCTCTCTCTCCCTCTCTCACTAGCTCTCTCTGTCAACAAAAAGGTAAACACTAATGATTTATTGATTTGTCAGCTGGTCTTGTGAAGAAGATGAGGTGAAAGGAGTAGGCGTTCAACATCAAAGAAAAGAAGGTTGCCTAAAAGAATGAAAGTCAGTTATTGGTGTGATCAACTCTCCTGATCTATACAGGGTACTCCAACGCCATTTCTTCAAGTATATGGGCGAATATGTGTTTGCGGTCATGGTAAAAATTAAACGGGTTGAAAAGCGAAAAAAATTAAATTAAAAGAAAGAAAAAATTAAAAGGGTAAAAAATTAATGAAAAGTTTTTTTAAAGTACTGAAATTTTTTGGAAAAAAAACCGGATAAATATGAAAGGACCGCTGTATTTTCAAAGGACCGGAAAAAAACCTAAGGACTGCAAAATTTTTTGAAGGACCGGAAAAAATCCTAAGGACCTGAAAAACTTTTTAGCAGAAATACTCTTTTTTTCCGAGACCACGATATATTTTGCAGTAAATCTAATGAATAAAAATCAACTAAATCCAAAATACTTACTTTCCGGAATGCAATTCACAATCAGTCAATGAAAATGCATTATTATAATTTGGCTGAACAAAAGCGGAATGTAAAGTTGTGAAACATTTCACCCACACGTTTTCCTCTTTTAATCATGAATCACACACATAAAAGACAAACACATGACGCGAAGCGCCAGACTATAATTTCCTTTCATTTGTTTTGGAGAGAAAAACCATTTCGCTTTACTATCCTTCTTTGTTGACAAACCATGCCATTCCACACGTATAAACATTTTCTGTTGAATATTTCATTTGAACGCTTCAATTATTCAATCAAGCCGATGACTTTTTCTTCAGGTTTTGGACACACAACGCAAAAAACAAAAATGAAATACTGTCCTCCTTTTGAAACTGAATTTGCCTCGTATTCAGTTTGTCTGGACTTTGTGGCAGTGCTAACACCGATTATCAATATGCTTTGCATTTATTGCATTGTTTTTAAATCAAGTAAACATGTCAATTTTGTAGCTTTTGAGAGGTTTTATAAAGGCATTTTAGATGAGAACGTATAGGTGGCACTTGCTTTTTCATCAGGTTTTAGCTGCTTTTTTGGATATACTTATAGCCATTCTGACAAGACCTGTGTTTCTTCTTCCTTTGCCTATAGGATTTCCCAAAGGAGTCATGTTTCATTTAGTGCCTATACCAGTTTATTATGCTGTGAGTTGAGACTGAGTAGAAAGAGAGAGTGAAGTAGTTCTCCCTCACCCTCACACGCTCACACATTCACAGACTCACAGACTCACAGACTCAAACACTCATAAACTCATACACTCACACGTTCACACATTCACACGTTCACACGTTCACACATTCACACACTTGCACAATCACACACGCACGCTCTCTCTCACACACGCACCCACATATACACACGAATATACACGCAAAATACATTCACAGAGTTGAATGCACACTCACTCACTCACGCTCTTTTTAGTTATCTGTAGCCTTTGTTGGCATCGGATGGACAGGTTGTGCCATAATTCAACTTTTTCTTTATCGCTATAACTCAGCTGTAGGAAACAGCCATTTTAAAAGGAGCCATAAATTCTTCCTTTTATTGTTGTACTTGCTATGTTTCATCCCCGGACTATCGGTCTCTCTTATAACAGAGGAGCAAGAGCATCTGGGCTCAATTTATAGAGATGTCCGCTTTTTACAAGATTTCTTTTCCTTTACAACTGTTTCAGAGTTACTCTTGTATAACAAAAGAGCTACTGGCTATACCATTTTTCTACATGTACTCACGCGATCTCCTGATTAAAGTTTTCATTGTCCCAGTGACAGTTCTAACCTTCGTTGTGACCACAACTGCTATTGGATTGTCATGGAGGACAAGATATCTTATTGATAAGATTTTGACATCTGTGTAAGTTGACCTTACAGGAACAAAAACTGCTTTTCAGACGGACTGCTAGGCTTCAAAAATCGATGTTGAGGCAGCTGAACTGGCAAACAATCGTTCCGTTGTTTATTATTTTCGCTCCAATTAATCTTCTTCTTTTGATCTGCTACTTTGAGACATTTCGGTTAACAGGTGGGTCTCTGTTTCTGTTTCTCTCTCTCTCTCTCTCTCTCTCTCTCTCTCTCTCTCTCTCTCCCTCCCTCTCTCTCTTTCTCTTTCTCTGTCTGTCTCTAGCTCTGTCTCTCTCTCCCTTTCGTTCTCTTTCTCTTTCCTTTTCTCTCTCTTCTCTCTCTCTCTGTTTCTATCTCTGTCTGTCTGTCTGTCTCTCTCTCCCTCTCTCTCTCTCTCTCTCTCTCTCTAAAACTCCTTCCAGAAGTTGCCGTTTTCGCAGTAGCGGCTGTCTCAACATACGGATCTTTGGGAGCAATCGCTCTAATTTTCCTCACTCCTACATACTTCAAGGCTGTTGGTGAATTCCTATTCCTTAGAAGCCCAGAAGACCCCAAACCTACTCCAGTAGTTGCTGCTTCAAAAAGTTCAACTACATTACCAAACACTGAGGCTATTGCGTTTTAATTTTTTTTAAACCACGATAAAAAGTTTTATCCGTTATTTTTACATCTGAACATGTCGTGATTTTCTCGATGAATGCAACAATCATGTCCACGAGGAGGGTAGCCGGATTTTAGGCAATCCGGGATGTCCACGCTGAAAATCCAAAAATTTAGTTGGCTTTTGAGTTATTGGAGCCTACCCTCAAATATTATCAAAAAGATCAAAAAAACACTTTTAAACCTTTGGAACTATTTCTGTACCTAACTCAAATGCGGATACTTCATGCGGAATCGTCGCTATCATAAGGGATGACGCAAATTCTAAAATTGAATGACCAACGACTACAAACCAACGTCTAAACGTTGTGTGTACCCTCTGACTTTTCAACTTTTATTAAAACAATATACTGAGGGTCGGTTGCAATTTCATCTTTAAAGGGAAAGTCAGTTTATTGTTTTACGAGCTTGTCATATTTCATTAAGCTGAAAACGTATATCAAAAACATGTTTTGGTTTAAAATTTTAATGAAACATCGAAGTTCAGAAAGTGGCCCAAATAAAGTTTGTAGACGGCGGTCGTCTACAGATTCAGGAGAATTCAAATTTCAATGGTTTTTCTACGCAATTCAAATTTCATTCGTTTTCCTTGCGTTACCGGTAAAAGACACAAAAAACTACGACTGCCTTAGTGATAACATTTTTTGTGTTTATTTTTTAAAATATTAGCTTGTTTTTTTTAAAAGATCAAAAGTAGCTGATATCGAAAAAATGACTTAAAATTTACTTTAAATTAAAATCTGTTAAAAACAATGTTAAGCGCAGGTCAGAAAAGAATAGTCAGACAGGACGGGCCACGTCGCTCCCCCCTGCCGCTTTTCTCTCTCAAAAGACTATTTTTAGCAAACAAATATGTTTTACCTGTCACTGAGAAGTTTATAAATTGCATTGGCGCTCATCTGCGGATGACCGTGTCCTTTGATAAGCGGTGGATTCACTTTGTTTAGCATATCCCATTCTCTCAGAGCAGTTCTTGACGAAACCGAGACCATCTGGGAGTGAAAATTCAGAAACTTCTTTAATTTAAAAGGAAAGGGCCTTGTAAAATAGATTTTTCAAAGTATCTTTGCAAATGTTTAATTGAATATATATCGTTTCCATAATTCTGAAATATACCCCTTTTATATTATTTGGACTGCAAAAGGGGCGCGTTGACACGGCCGAATCTTGCAATTGCCGCACGAAAACACTGGAAAAGTGGGCGAGAGAGTGCGGAAAATGGAGAGACGCAGAGTTAGTGGTAATTCAAATGACAATTTCTTAAAATTTCAAGCGCTCCTAAATCGGTTCATTTTGAACCAAAATGGATAAACGAAGTATTTTTCGGAATCCTGGAAATGAGATCTAGACTTTTACCAAAAAAATTAGAAAAAAATGGTTTTCACAGGGTCCTTCCCTTTTAACAAGTCAAAGTGTTAAACCCACAATAATAAGAAAAAGCAGAAGCATAGTCTTCGGGAAAACATGTATGCGTTTGTTTATAAAACCTTCGTTTATTGACTTTGCAAGCCTGATCACACAAAATGACACAAAAACATTGACAATAACATTCGGTACACCAAAAATTCCTAGATTCGCTTCAATTCAGATCGTAATCTGCTGTTTACATTAGTTGCGGGGCTGATTTGCACTGAAAACATGTTTTTTCCTTTAAAAAAGTAAAGTCTCACCAGTTTTTGAAGGCAAAATGCACTTTCGAAGAACGAACTTTCGATAGGACGGATTGAGAAAAACCATGACGGTGGTGCTGATTGTTCCGTGAAGAGCGAAAATCTGCATTACAATGCAGGTCATCACTGAAAATGGGTTTTATGATTTAATTTGAATTTTAAATTAAAATAGTGAAAAATTACATTGGGTAGTGAAGAAAAAGAAGTTGCCAGAAAGGAGGAGTAGAATGGGCAAGGCTAGGACAAAAAATGGGACAAGGACCTAAAAAAGCAAATGATCCTGTATCAATTTTCTTCCTTTTCTATTCATTTTTTAATCTGAACATCTGTAAGACCCTAAGCGCGCATAGAACCGCTGTAGGTGACCTCAGTCCCGACAGCTTTAGATGACTTTAAAGCGCTTGATCACATTTGTGGCCTAAGGCGTCTTCAATCCGATCTTCTTGCTTTTGGTAAGCGAATTTCGCTTTGAACCGATTTTTGTAATATAAGGTCGTTTTGGCAACAAAAAAAAACACCAATTTTGACAACCTAAGGCACCTTTCAATTTACTTTAGTTACCAAACGCCGCGTAAAACTACTTGATGGCCGCCTTGAACCGCTTTTTGAGTGTGAGAAAAGCCGCTTTTGACCGCTTTTTGTGACATTAGGCCGCTTTAATCGTTTCATGAGCTAAGGCCGCTTTCTGTGATCTAATGCCGCTTTGAACCTATTAAGTGACTTGGGGCCGCTATTGGTAGTCTTCCTGCAACCTACGGCAGCTACGGACCTTTTTAGACGACTGAAGACGTGATTTTTATAAGACTCGAGCTAGCTGTGACATAGGATTTTTGTCGTCTTGGAATGTCCTAATAGCAACTATTTATCGTGAATATCACCAAACTAAACGATTAAACTTGTTTTTGGATCATTCGGGTTACTGTAGCCCAAAATTACAATGTTGTATCGGCTTGTCAATATCTCGCTTCAACGTAAACCAAATTAAAAACGGTCAATTAGAAAAAAGTAGATAATGTTATAGTGAACAAGATTGTAATTGAAGTAAAAGTAAAATATCGACATTTTAATAATGAAAAGGTCGTTTGAAGTTTCAAAAAATCACTTTTTTGGACAATTTGGGTTGTAACTCACGCAAAACGCAAAAGTGCTCTTAGCGACCATCTGCACACATTTTCTATAACTATTTGCTACATTTTATAAATTGACGTCAAAATTTTTTAGGGCAGGCCTCATCCTCAAAAAGCGCTTCAAAGTGCGCGCTATCAGGCGCCTGCACTACATTTAGCGCCGCGCCACCAAATGGACGGCGCGCGGAACCCATGGATCTCCTTTTAATTCTACTCACTTCCAAAGTGTAATTACATGATTCTGAGATACTTTATAATCACAATTCACACCATCGGCATAATTTAACGTAATGAAATGGATTTTTTTGGGTTTTCACTTAAACATCAGCAAAATAAGTAGATCTAAAATCGCTTTTGAACGTTTTCAATGAGTTCGTGACTCTTCGAATAGCCTTTGTAAGATAGTGCCGCTTTTGACAGGTTTTGCTAACCGATGGCCGCTTTAAACCGCATTTGGTTACCTAACGTTGGTAACCAATTTCCATTTTCAACCGATTTCGGTTTGACAAGACCACTTCTGGCCACATTTGGTAACCAATGGCCGCCATAAACCACTTTTTGTTACCTAAGGAAACTTCAAATTGATTTTGGGGAGCTAAGGCCGCTTTTACCCGTTTCTAGTGAACCAAGGTCACTTTTGAAAGCCTTTGATGAGGCAATACCTCTTTGAATTGATTTTTTGGGTGACCAATATCCACGTTGAACCGATTTTTGTAAGCAAAGGGCGCTATCGGCCGCTTTTTGGTAGGATAAGGCCGCCTTGAACCGCTTTTGTGACCTAATGTTGCTTTGAACAGCTTTTTGTGGAGGAAAGCCGCTTTTGAGGGCTTTTGAAAAAGATAAAAGGTCACTTTTGTGATAAAAGGCAGCTTCGGACCTCTTTTAATGTTGCCATAAGCTAAGGCCGCTTATGGCAACCTACAGCCGTTTTGAACAGCTTTTTCTGATATTACTCGATTTGTGTGTCCTAGGGCCGCTTCTGACCACTTTCGGCGACTTAAAACCGCTTTAAATCGATTCTGGTGAGGCAAGGCTTTTTTGAACGGCTTTTTCTCCCTTCTTTTTGATTTGCACCCCTTCCCTCCTGTTCAAAGGACACTTCCCATAAGACCTCTGTCTTCACAAAAACTTGTACGTTCTCAAGTATTCTAAGTTTTAGTGGTTTGCCGTCTTTTCAACTCATTCAGCGGGTTATCCTACCTGAATGAGCAATATTTGCAGAGCTGACCGGTGAAGTTCCTTCACTTGCTTCGACAAATGGGAAATAGAGCTATTGAGGTATAAATACGAATCCACAACCAAAGCACACCCCAGCCCTCCTCCAAGGATAACAGAAACAAAAAAGCAAATGTATAGGACTTCAGAGTGGTCAGCGTCTATGACTAATGTTGTGTCGTGGAATAATTCAACAGGGACACATTTTAAAACCTGAAAATTTAAATGTCAAATCTATTTTTTAAACAAGAAAACCTGATTCATTGTTTGTTTGGCGGTCAATTGGTCTCCAGGGATTAGCAAGAATATTGGAATACTGATTCCAAACCAGTAGAAGTAGACCAGGAACATGAAGAAAAGACGCATTTTATCAGGTATGTGTCGTTTATGATATTCAGGAAGGATTACTTGATGTCTGTAGACGAAGAGGTGTAGGAGTGTTGCGATTAGGCCTGAAACCATCAATTTAATTTTTTTAAATTATTGTTTTTTTTAAATTAAATTAAATTTTATGTTTTTTTAATGTTTAAACGAAGTTTTTAAAAAAAAAATTAAAGGGGAAGGACAGCGTAAATATTTTTTTCAGATTTTGTAATAAAAGATTTCAATCCCAGGTTTCCGAAAAATACCTCTTTTACCCATAATTGATCAAAATGACCCTACTTATTAGGGCTTGAACATATGGGCAAATGTAGTTTGAATTAACGCCAAGTCTGCGTTTCTCCATTTTCCACACTCTCTGGCCCACTCTAGCGGCAATTGCAAGACTCGGCCGTATCATTTGCACAAAAGGGGTTGTTTCAGAATCGAGGAAACGATATGTATTCAATTAAACAATTGTTTAGACATTTTGAAAAATCAATTTTACGACTAAATTATAATAATTGATTTTACAATTTTAACCCTACCAAGCACGCGATCATTTCGAGGTCAACAAAATCAAAGTTAAATTTTTGTCCCAGTTGTTTCTTCAATAATTACCTTTCAGAGCATTTTTTTCACTTTAAACTGCCGTGTCTTATTGAATGTAAAAGTCTGCTTTTTAAACAAGTATTTTCAAAAATGTAGTGTTTTTAAACAATTTAAATTCACGCTTTTTAAAGTAACATTTTAAAAAAATCATAGAATGTGAGTGAAAAACCCATGCACAATTTGCAGAAACTAAGGAAAAGGATGAAAACGAAGAATAGAAATATTTATAGAAAGAAACAGATAGAGAGTGTGTGTGTGTGAGAGAGAGAGAGAGAGAGAGAGAGAGAGAGAGAGAGAGAAATACCTCCTGCTGAAGCTACCCCAAAGAGAGCTTGAACCCTTGCAGAAATGTTTATAAAATTCAGCCACCCCAAAATATCAGCCGCTGCCAACGGAAACAAAAAATCTGGGACAATTAGCGTAGAAAAATGAAGATCCAAAATAGTTGTCCTGAAAACCATCTTTTTTTTTCATCGTTAAACTTCTTACCAGATCAAGTGATGAAGCAGGTACCATTTATACCTCTGCATATGCGAAGATGATTTGCAAATAACACAGAAAAAACCGAAAAAGTTGACTGGGAGGCTGATAATTACGGTGCCATGGAGGCACCAAATGTACACTTGTGTAATTGAGGTATCTCGTAGACATGAGGTGTTCATAGACCTTAGAAGTGGATTCAGAAGGAGCTGACTTGATTTATGTGGGCAGGAGAGGGCAGAACTTAATCTGACCGCGTTTTATTCAAAGTTACTCATCCTTCACTGATTCACAAGGGTGATTAGAGATACGAACGCATCACGCGGGTGTTTTTGTGGGTTCTTATACTTTGGTTTTTTTGTTAAACACAAAGTGATTTATGAGAAAACTTGTTTTTAAAATTGGGAAAACATATTTGGATTATTGCCACAAACACTCACAAATATACACAAATACACATACACACATAAATACATATATTTGTATCTTCACAACCTCACCCACACTTACACTAAATGTTTAGCTCATGCACACAAACACTTTCACACACATACGCACATACGCGCACACACATACTCATACTCACTGACATTTACTCACATATAGACATCTACACGCACGCATGCAACACTCTCAAACCTAAAACACAACACTCACACTCATTCACACACGCTTATACACACAATCAAACAAATACACACATAAAAACTTACAATCACTCACAATCACACATATCCATTCATCCAGACATATATACACACGTACACACCGCGTGCACAACACTTTCAAGAACGCAAACACAATACTCACACACGTTCACACATACGCAGACACGCAAACCCATTCACATAATAATACGCATACATATACATACATAAGCACACGCACATACATATAAACGATCACAAATACCTGCACGTATACACATACGCAAACTCTTACACACATACACACACGTTCACACGTGCACACGTGCACACACATACACATCCATATGTAGACACTATTCATTTTGCGGTTTTGCTATTCAGCTCGCTTATCTTCGCGATGCCTGGATCTATTTTCTACCCTGATCGAAGCGACCTGTTGGGAAGAATGCGGAAGATCCGTGGCATTTCGGCAAACCTTTGTGATTCGTGATTTCTTTGTTTGCACTCAATTATGGTATTTTAAGGGAATGATTATATGAATTTGAATTTCTTTATTTCACTCTCTCCACTCTCTCTCTCTCTCTCTCTCTCTCTCTCTCTCTTTCTCTCTCTTTCTTTCTCTCTATTTCTTTCTCTAGTGGCACAAAACAAACTATGTGAGTGTCTGATATAGACTGACTAGGGTGCGTTTAGCTCGCTTCGCTCGCTAAACGCACCCTAGCTGGGGGGCTGCGCCCCCCAGACCCCCGCTTGGGAAGCTTCTAATTAAGAGCGTCGGCGGTGCTGACTCCCCATAGGTTTCTACGATCATTTTAAATGGTCAACTATACATTTATAATCATAAACTTGCAGCTCATTCTGCAGGCCATCGAACCCTCATTCGGTAAGCGAAGCACATGTTTCACCACGTGCGGGGTAGACAACCACCTTATATAGCCAGCTTCACCCGCGCGCGATAACCCTTATATACTCAGCTACCGCGCCCTCACGCGATAACCCCAAAAAATCAAAATTTCCTGTTTTCTCCTATCGAGTTCTATTTTCAGCTTAGCTATATAGGTGAGGTTGGTACTCTGTCAGATAGCAACAACTCTGCCGTAGACCCGAATCGTCTACGTCGATTCGGTGGTTACATGCACGTTTTGAAAAATCGCAGGGGTTAAAAAATATTCCGATTTTTTATGCCGAGGCAATTGGTACATGTACATACGTTATACCCATTAGTAACAGACCCCTTGAAAAGATCTCTGCTTCGAGGTAAAACAAATGAAACTTTTTTTAAACGTGACATTTTGCACATTTTGCGGATTTCCATACTGTGTAGTGAATCTCCAAACGACTCAATGTTACCAATCGGTAGTTTAACTGTTACTTTGTATTCCACAAGCAACTTTTAGACCGAAATCGAAAATTTTTTGGAACAACTCGAAAAAAATTATTTTTCGCCTATTGCGAAATAAATTGCGAAATTTATGTGGAATAATACGTAACAGTCGCAGTAACTTTGGCGCCAAAATTTAGCCAAATCGGATTGCTCTCCGAAATTTGGTGGCCCAAAAACCATAAAAAAGTCGAAAAAATTACGTTATACTTTGTAGTTTATCTCGGCTTGGAGCGATTTTGAGAGAAAAGTCCACAAATATAAAATTTTACTGAGGCACTGTGTAAGCCTTCTATTATAACAGATTTGCCGAATTCGAAAATTCTTTTGTAACATTACGTGATTGTATATAGTAGGTGGACTAGAAATGTACGCTTGTAAAATGGTGAATTTTTAATTTTTATAAACTGAATTCGTCTTAAAATTATGAATTTCTACAGAAAAGTAGATTTTTCCGAGGAAAAAAAATTGTAAAGTCTGGCAAACTTACAGATTTAGCTGTTGTAAATTATATTCGCTTTACATTTTTAAATTTGTGGAATTTTCTGTTGATTCTTTATTAATTTTTCACTAAACTTTGCAATCTGGCATGCATTCGTCGCGAGAACATATATATTCTTAGAATATATGTTTCTAAAATTTATTCGCTTTGTTTGTGCAAGTTTTGTAATTATATGTTTACACATTCATGAAAATTTACGAAACTTTGCAATCTGGCATGCATTCGCCGCGGGACCATGCAAATTCTTGAACTATATGATTGCAACCTTTATTCGCTTTATGTTTGCCAATTTAAAAAAATTAATGTTTACATATTTATAAAACTTTGCCAAACTTTGCAATCTGGCATGCATTCGCCGCGGGACCATCTTAAATTATGAACTATATGTTTGTAAATTTTATTCGCTTCATTTCTGCATTTTTACAAGTTTTTATGTATGCATATTTATAAAAATTTACAAAACTTTGCAATCTGGCATGCATTCGCCGCGGGACCATCTTAAATAATAAAATATATGTTTGTAAATTTTATTCGCCTCATATCTGCATTTTTATGAATTTTTATATTTGCATATTTATAAAAATTTACCCAACTTTGCAATCTGGCATGCAATCGCCGCGGGACCATGTTAATTCTCAGAACAAATGTTTGTAAGCATTATTCGCTTTATTTCTGCAATCTATAAATTTTTGTGTTCGCACTCGAAAAAATAAATAATCTCATTTAGAAATTGAGAGGCGAGAGAGTGTATAAAAGTAGGAGAGGGAAAAGAAAAAGAGAAAATTTTTGTTTCTCCTATGTTTTGTCAGTGTGCTCCCTGATTCCGCAGAAGTCATTTAAAACATGTCCTGGAGAAAGTTTTTGGAATATCATAAGCGAGAGAGTATGTAAAATCAGGAGAGGGAAAAGACAAATACAAAATTTTCAAAATGAACTTTTTCAAGTTTTTGTTGAAGTTTTGGAAAGTACTCATCTATAGAAAGTTTTCGCTTCTTATGATCAACTTCGTAGCTTGCCTGCAAAAAAAGATATCTTTGACGGGGACTCGAACCCTGACCTGTTTCGTGGCAATCAAACTGGAATAAAATTGCGAAATCGTACGCCCCCAAACTTTCCCTCGAAATGCCCGAGTAAATATATGTTTGACGTATTTTGGCGTGGTCCTTATACACTAACTCGAAAAAAGTTGCCGACTCTTTCATTTTAAGCGAATTTCGAAAAAATCGAATATTTCGAAATTTTTATGAACAACTTTCAATGTTTTTTGCTGAACATGTTGGTATAGTAACTCTTCAAATTCGCTTTTTTTATCCGGTCGAAATCATTGCTCCGAAAGAAAATATTTAGAAAATTCGAAAATTTGGAAATTTTTAGAAACTTGAATAACTTTTTTGCCGTTGAGTTTGGTAAAAAAGTTTCAATTTCAACATTGATGCTGGAGGTATATACTAAACGATGGAAACATCAAAACTTGTAAAATCGGAAAAAAGTGGAGGACACACGAATATTAGCAATAGAAAAGGTAGACTAGAAATGTACGCTTGTAAAATGGTGAATTTTTAATTTTTATAAACTGAATTCGCCTTTAAATTATGAATTTCTAGAGAAAAGTAGATTTTTCTGAGGAAAACATTTGTAAAGTCAGGCAAACTTACAGATTTGCCTGTTGTAATTTTTATTCGCTTCACATTTTTAAATTTTTGGAATTTTCTATTGACACTTTATTAATTTTTTTATCAAACTTTGCAACCTGGCATGCATTTGTCGCGAGAACATTTATATTCTTAAAATATATGTTTGTAAATTCTATTCGCTTTGTTTCTGCAAGTTTTATAATTTTTTCTTTACACATTCATGAAAATTAACGAAACTTTGCAATCTGGCATGCATTCGCCGCGGGACCATGTAAATTCTTGAACTATATGTTTGTAAACTTTATTCGCTTTATATTTGCCAATTAAAAAAAATAATGTTTACATATTTACAAAAATTTACCAAACTTTGCAATCTGGCATGCATTCGCCGCGGGACCATGTAAATTCTTGAACTTTATGTTTGTAAACTTTATTCGCTTTGTTTCTGCAAGGTTTATGATTTAATGTTTACACATTCATGAAAAATTGTAAAAATTTGCAATCTGGCATACATTCGCCGCGGGACCATGTAAATTCTCAGAATAATTGTTTGTAAACTTTATTCGCTTTATTTTTGCCAATTAAAAAAAATAATGCTTACATATTTACATAAATTTGCCAAACTTTGCAATCTGGCATGCATTCGCTGCGGGACCATCTTAAATTATAAAATATATGTTTGTAAATTTTATTCGCTTCATTTCTGCATTTTTACGAATTTTTATATTTGCATATTTATAAACTTTAACGAAACTTTGCAATCTGGCATGCA
The DNA here is from genome assembly GCA_022343465.1 of Oscheius sp. G VE-2021. Lineage (NCBI taxonomy): Eukaryota > Metazoa > Nematoda > Chromadorea > Rhabditida > Rhabditidae > Oscheius > Oscheius sp. G VE-2021. Next base: position 1,593,239 of record JAJQXH010000046.1, on the reverse strand, counting down.
ATCGTCGTGGGACCATGTAAATTTATAAAATATATGTTTGTAAATTTTATTTGCTTCATTTCTGCATTTTCACGAATTTTTATATGTGCATATTTATAAAAATTTACCCAACTTTGCAATCTGGCATGAAATCGCCGCGAGACCATCTTAACTTATAAAATATATGTTTGGAAATTTTATTCGCTTCACATCTGCATTTTTACGAATTTTTATATTTGCATATTTATAAAAATTTACCAAACTTTGCAATCTGGCATGCATTCGCCGCGGGACCATGTAAATTCTCAGAACAAATGTTTGTAAGCATTATTCGCTTTATTTCTGCAATCTTTAAATTTTTGTGTTTGCACTCGAAAAAATAAATAATCTTGTTAAAAAATTCAGAGGCGAGAGTGTGTAAAAGTAGGAGAGGGAAAAGAAAAAGAGAAATTTTTTGTTTTTCCTATGTTTTGTCAGTGTACTCCCTGATACCAAAGAAATCGTTTAAAACATGTCCTGGGGAAAGTTTTAGGAAAATCATAGGCGAGAGAGTATGTAAAATGAGGATAGGGAAAAGACAAATACAAAATTTTCAAAATGATATTTTTAAAGTCCCTGTAGAATTTTTGGAAAGTACTCATCTATTGGAAGTTTTCGCCTCTTATGAACAACTCCGCAGCTATTCTGCAAAAAAAATTATTTTTGACGGGGACTCGAACCCGGACCTGTTTCATGGCAATAAAACTTGAATAAAATTGCGAAACCGAACGCCCCCAACTTTTGCCCCAAAATGCCCGAGTAACTAAAGGTTTTACACCTTTTGGCATGGTCCATATATACCAACTCGAAAAAAGTTGAGTACCCTCCGATTTTTCGCAAAAATTGAAAAAATTTAATATTTCGAAATTTTTGTAAACAACTTTCTGTGTTTTTTGCTAAATGTGTTGATAAAGTAAATGTTCAATTTCGCTTTTTTTTATCTCGCCAAAAGCTCTATTCCGAAAGAGAATATTTAGAAAAATCGAAAATTCGGAAAATTTTAGAAATTTGAATAACTTTTTTGCGGTTGAGTTTGGTAAAAAAGTTTGTATTAGAACGTTGATGCTGGAGGTGTATACTAAATGATAGAAACATCAGAAATTGTAAATTCGAAAAAAAAGGTGGGGACAAGGAGCGAGAAAAATAGAGAGAGAGAGAGAGAGTGAGAGAGAAATTTCAGTTTGGCTTTCCATGGCACACCAGCGCAGACTTCAGGATCTTCGAGGCTGAAAAGATCACAATTTCGGGTTTGCCCTTTGCAAAAGCGGGACGATAGCGGATTGATGATACGATGGCCTAAACCGAATCCCAGCGTAGATTGTGGGCGTTTCCGGTTAGCCAGCTATAAAATGCCTTCGCATATGAATTTCGTTTGAACCTAGGAACAATTTTGAACCTATTCGATGCTGCGATTTGGGATCCTACTTTTGGTGGTCCAAACCTCATTTGCATGCAGTTCAAGCAATAGTTAGTTTACTTTTTTTGCTACAATAGGCCATTCTCTGTTTCTGTGTCTCTTTCTATTTATCTGTTACGAAAAATTAGTATTACATTTAAGGACCACGCAGACCATCCGGAAATGGAGGGTCTCCCAGACCTCCTGTATCCCCAGGATCCCCTGGCTCGCCTGCAGGGCCTCCTACCACCACAACCACAACTTTACCTCCCCCAACAGAGTGTGAAAAACTGGGATGTTTTAATATATATTCCTGCTCTGTCCTAACAGAGGGCTATAACATCAAGAGTTGCCAAATGGAAAGTGAAGTCACCCCAGTTCCCAAGATTGAACTAATTGGCGGCAAGTGCAGGTAAACCCGTTTTCTCAGATTAATCTTCTATCTTTCCAGCTTTACTTTAACATGCCCCGATAAGCTGTTTGTGAAAGTTGGAGCCTGGTCAGCACATTCCAGTAATACTGCTACTTTAACGTGCACTTCGAACAACTGGCTGTTGGGCAAACCTGCAATGTCGGCTGTCGCTTGTGCTTCAAATTGATTGTCTAAATAAAAGTTTAAAAAAAACTGTTTGTGTGTATGTGTGTATGTATGCGTGTGTATGTGTGTATGTCTGTGGATGTGTGAAAAAAAGAAATCAAATATTATATAATCATTCCCTTCAAAACCATTATATTTGAGTGCAAACAAAGGAATCACGAATCACAAAGGTTCGCCGAAATGCCACGGATCTTCCGCATTCATCCCAACAGGTCGCTTCGATCAAGGAAGAAAATAGATCCAGACGTCGCAAAGAAAAGCTAGTTGGATAGCGAAACCGCAAAATTAATGGTGCCAGTGTCTATGTTCATTTGTGTAAGTGTGTGCGTGTGGTAGCTTAAGCTTTAGTGTTAGTGTAACTGTGAGAGAAATTGTGGGTGTGTGTGCTTGTGTGCATGTGTGAGTTTTTTGTTTTTGTGTTTGGAGTGTTTTGTGCACATGTGTACGGGTGGATATAGATGTGTGGAAGTGTGAGTGTGAGATTATGTACATGGATGTGTGAATGTGTGTTTGATACGTCTGTATGTGCGTGAACTGTGTGCGTGTGTGAAATATGTGAGTATTATGTGTATGTTTGAAAGTGTGCGTGTAGATGTCTAAATGGGAAATGGCGTATGTATGTATTTGCGTGTGGGAGCTTACGTTTTGAGATGGACAAAGTGTAATCGAGATAATGAAGTTGTGTGTATGTGCTTATATGCGTTCGTGAATGTGTGAATGTGTGTGGGTTTTGGGATTCTATATTCGGAAGTGTTGTGTGCACGTGCATACTTGTGTGCGTATGTGCGTACGTGTGGGTGTGTGTGTGTGAGAAAGAGAGTTTGTGAATGCGTGAATGCGTCTGTGTCTGTATGTATGACTTTTTTGCTATTGTATTCATCGGGTAATGTTCCAAACATGTTTTGTCAATTATAAAACTTATCTTCTCATAAATCACTTAGTCTTCAACAAAGCATTTTAAAAAACCAAAGTATAAGAACCCACAAAAACGCCCTCGTGATGCGTTCGTAGCTTTAATCACCCTTGTGAATCAGTGAAGGATGAGTAACTTTGAATAAAACGCGGTCAGATTAAGTTCTGCCCTCTCCTGCCCACATAAATCAAGTCAGCTCCTTCTGAATCCACTTCTAAGGTCTATGAACACCTCATGTCTACGAGATACCTCAATTACACAAGTGTACATTTGGTGCCTCCATGGCACCGTAATTATCAGCCTCCCATTCAACTTTTTCGGGTTCTTCTGTGTGATTTGTAAATCATCTTCCCATATGCAGAGGTATAAATGGTACCTTCTTCATCACTTGGTCTGGTAAGATGATAAATGATGAAAAATAGATGGTTTTCAGGACAACTATTTTGGATCTTCATTTTTCTACGCTAATTGTCCCAGATTTTTTGTTTCCGTTGGCGGCGGCTGATATTTTGGGGTGGCTGAATTTTATAAACATTTCTGCGAGGGTCCAAGCTCTCTTTGGGGTGGCTTCGGCAGGAGGTAACTCTCGTTCTCTTTCTCTATCTCTCTCTCTCTATGTCTTTTCTCTTTCTCTCTCTCTCTTTTCTCTCCCTGTCTTTTTCTCTCCATTTCCCCTCCTTTTCTTTCTCTCTCTCTCTCTCTCTCTCTCTCTCTCTCTCTCTCTCTCTCTCTTTCTCTTTCTCAATTATTCTCATTTTTTTTTGTTTTCCTCATTGTGTATGGCTTTATTGCATTTTTGCAAATTCAAAAGACAGACAGACATACAGACAGACAGACAGACACGTATTTTTCTCGCTCTACCGTTTCCTCTCCCTGTCTGTCTGTCTGTCTGTCTCTCTCCATTGTTCTGACTCTTTCTCAAGTTCGTGCACACTTTGATCTCCTCCAATGATACAGTCTTTCGCCCCGCCATTTGTCTGGGAAATCCCCGCAGCTTATGATGTACAGCACCAAAGTCCCGTCACCCCCACAAATCTTATCTCACATCTTTTTCAGAAAGCACAAACTGACATGCCTACTAGCACAAAACAGAGGCAAAGGGTAAAAAATGTGACTGCCGTGTGATGGCATTCAGTGTAGTTGTTTGTGTTGAAAATAAAATGAATTATTGAAATGAAGTGAAAAAAGGGTGAAAAGGACAGCCGATAAGAAAATTGCTAATCACTTCATTAGTCCTGATGAACTGTGATTTCGGCCGGAAACTGAAGGCGTCTGGTATAAAAACGTTATCAGTTGGGAGCTATTTAAATAGGGCATTTGGATGACACAGGCAGACATGTTTCGTCTACTACTTGTTCTACCTCTTGTGGTTTACGCTAATAAATATCTTCTGAATGAGGTATCTATTTTTCATCTATTTTTAAACGTTATAATTGGTAAAAATAGTATAAACAAACCCATTGGGTTTAAAAATATATAATTTTAGTCTGATTGTGAGAGCGGATAACAAAGTGTGTATTTAAAAAAGAAAAGAAAACTTTTTTTGTATATCTTTTTAGAATGTTTTGAATCAAAAATTACTTTTCAAAATGAATGTGTTTTTAACAAAATTACAAAATGGACCTTACCTTCAGAAAGATTTTTTTAAATTAAGTTTTCTAAAACTAAAAACGCTTTAAAAAGTTTACAATGTTTTTTTGTTTTCTGATTACATCTTTACCAAAATAGTGTCTTAAATATTTTTTTCATTAATATATAAAAATCAATAAATAGTATTTAGTGTTTTTAAAATTTTTAACATTTAATAAATTGAAAAAAAACTGTGTTTTGTAAATTAAATGTAAAAAAATAAAAAAAAATTAAAAATTTTAATTTTTTTTTGTTTTTTTTTTGTTTTGCAAAAATAACTTAAAACATATTAAGAACACTTAATTTATAAAAAAATGGTTGTTTGGCAATATTTTTTGAAACATTACTTGTAGCTTTGATTCATTTCTTAGACTATAAATCAGCCGCTCATCGTTCACGTGATCTTTTGTCTAAACTATATATCGTCATTTTAAAGATAAGAAGATGATTTAAAGATAAGGAAACTGCAGGAACAAAAGATCGCAGACCAATTTCAAAACTTTTTTTTTCGTTTTTTTCTCCTTTTTGAGTATCTTTTTACGATGACCAGGTACCATGCAAATAGACGTACTTTTTTGTTTGCCATAGTTTGTTTTGTCTGAAAAAGATAAAACATCCGACTCATTTAAAGGTGCAGAGTACACACCTTATCAGACTCGGTACTTTAAAGTTTCTGTTTTGATGACCGGTTGTTTATGAACAGGCGTCAAGCTATTCTAGCTATGATAAGGGGTGCCCTTGCAATCGAGAATTGGGTAGTTTGTAGGGTTTTCAGGTAAGATTTTACAAGTTTGAAATTTTTTTATAGGAAATGGCAAAGTGGGAACCCAAATTAAATCTCCTTTCGGGGCTGCCGCCGATTCTTTACGGGTGAACGCCGCCGCGCTCTGCTTTCGGCAGACGACGCGAGTCGCGATGATTAAGGAAGGCAGGCACGCAGAGGAAACGCATTCAAATTTGAATTGCGTAAACACAGGACGTGAAGAACGGAAAGCCGCAAGAATCTGTCGAAGCAAGTCATCGAAAAACGCTGTTTTGGCCACTTAGGGCTTCGTTATTTGACTCACAATATATTTTTATTTTTTGAGATACGTTTTTGATTTATAAAACAAGCAGAACTGGTTAAAAAACTAATTAGCAATGAGTTTGTTTTTCGAAAAGATATATCCAGTGATAAATCAGAAATAACTTTCGTGGCGGTCCTTGTACTTCATTTCAAAGGGACCAAAACAGGGTTGAACTTCTTGTCTTAGAGAGATTATCAGAGTTCAACTCCGGTTTCGCATCAGAAGGATCGAAAGATTAGAACGATTATGGTAGTCGAAAATACTGGTTTCTCAGCGAATCGCAAATGTAACCCTGACGCAGTATTACGTACATATGCTTTTAATGCTTTTTAAGTTTGAAAACAAATATTTTTTGTACGCAATTTCGCGTTTGGTTTCATTTGACAAAAGTTAAGGCCTGGGATGTGTAAATTAGGATTGGTATCGACTATGATGAAATGGTGTTGTAAAAATAACAGTTTGTACTTTAACGGGCCGTCAGTGAATTGTTTATTTAGTTTCACTAAAACTCTTGATTAAAAATATATATATTTTATTCCTTAAAAGGATTTAATCGCATCCTTTTGGTTCTGAATTGCGATTTTTGGCCATTCCAGACAACAGGAATATGTGAATAACCGACGTTTAACGAACTACGCTTATTCGTCCTTCCAATCCACGGGTTTATTGACTTTTTGGTCGTAACTTTTGAATTTTCAAAGTGGCCGCCTGAAAAGACGCAGAAAACTCTAGTTGTCATGGTAGCGCTGCGTGTTCCACACCCGTACGAGATCGGCGGCCGCGGCAAAGTAAAGAGCACTAAAGAAAAATAAAAAGTCAAACGAGGTCCATGACGGTTCCTTTAAAATGAAAATTGTCTTTTTTTATCATTTGGTTTATTGCCTTTTTTGAGTTAAACATTTCACAAAATGGGAGTTTTCAGCCCTGGTACCACCATCTTCGCAACTCCAATGTTTCTGTTTCTGCCGGCTGTCAAGCAGATCTGGATGCCTGGATGGCTGATCTTCTAGCCATTTCACAAGATGGCCTCGAATGTCTTAAACAGAAATCCTGCCCAAATGGCACCTTAGATGATATGAAGAAAAGGCTCAACGCAGTGAAACGTAGGTTTCTAGCTAAGTTTACCCTAACTTCTACCTTAAATGGGAAGGAGCGAGTAAGATTAATTTTTCCTGATTTTATGATAAAAGCCTAGATCTCATTCCCTGGATTCCGAAAAAAATGCATATTTTACCCATTTTGGATCAGAATTAACCGATTTAAGAGCGCTTGAAATTTTGGGGAAATTGTCATTTGAATTGCCGCCAACTCTGCGTCTCTCAATTTCTCACACTTTATCGGCCACTCTAGCCGTGTTTTCGTGCGGCAATTGCAAGACTCTGCCGTGTAAACGCGCCCCTTTTGCAGTCCAAATCATATAAAAAGGGTATGTTTTACATTAGTGGAATCCACATATATTCAATAAAACAATTATTTAAAAAAATTTTTAAAAAAATTTAAGGGGTCCTTTCCCTTAAATTCATCATCTTTTACCACCAATTTTCAGAATTGGACGCCTTTGGCCGCCCTCCTGCAGGTCTCCTTGATGGAACTTTCACCATGGGTGGTTCTCAACGAGAATGCACCGAAGTTAACGATCACTACATCTACCGTACCCAATACTGCTATGCGTATTCCCAATTAGGAGATGTAGGTTTCATAGATAAAATTACAGTAACCCAAACTTCAGGAATGTAAGGCAACCCCCAAGGAATCCATCAAGACGACTGTTTGCATGCCTCGAAGCTGTTCTGAAAAGGTAAAGTCCACCCCCTTATCAATGATTAATTGAGCACCCCCGCACTTTTACCCCTTATCAGTTTGTGATTCCCTCCCAAAACAAAGGATTATGTTTCTATTTGCAGGAGATCACAGCTATACTAGGGGCTATTGATGTCCCAATGGTGCAGGTCTGCAACACGAAATGTGTGCCTGAGCATGGGGAGAAGAATACTTTCACTTGGGTATTTTTGTAAGCTGAAGTTGTATTTAATGAGAAAAGAGAGATTTTAGTGGTTTTATGGGGGCCCTCATTTTGATTCTATTGGTGGCGTCGTTTTTGGACTTCTGGTTGGATTCAGTTTATGGAAGGAATTCAAAGGACATTAAGAATCCGGGTAAGATCTTTTTTCCCGAATTCTTACGGAAAACGTGGTTCCACAGCGCCAGCGCGCCAGATAGCAAAGTTAGCAGAAGGCTGTCAAAAACGGCGCGCCAGATTGCAAAGTTTTGTTCTAAAGGCTTACTGCTCGAATGTTTCTGAAATATGGGTGAATTCTACGTTTTTTACCGTAAATTTTCAAGCGCGTGGTGTCCTACTCTAAAAGAAGACATTACAATGTTAAAGCGGAAACTAGCCTAAATACTTTAACGAAAATTTCAAACTTTTAAGCATGTTGGTCCCTGCAGCGATGGCGCGCCAGATTGCAAAGTTTTGCTCTAAAAGTAGACGGTGTCAATATTTTTAAACTAAGATTGTTATTTGGGTAATGGAACGTTCCCCAGATCATCTTAAAAGGTTTTACCACGTTGGGTACAGCGTGAGCGCTCCAGATTGCAAAGTTTCTTCATAGCAATTTAAAAGGGTTTAAAAAAAGAGAGTAGAAGAAAAACATGAAAAACTGAAAAAAAATGTTTAGCTCTCCGTGCCCTCTTCGCCTTTTCCATCTACACCAACGGCTCCACAATCCTCGACACCAAGCCTCAACGAGCTGATCACATCAAATCCCTCGACTGCATGCGTTTCTTCTCCATGTTCTGGGTGGTCTGCGGCCACGTCACCACCTTCTGGAGCATGAATGGTAATTATCCCCTCTTTCTTCCTTGAAAACGTAAAATTTAGACTCCCTTTCGCCACTTCTCACCTTAACTAAGCCTATCCTTAGTGACACTATTGCTAGTGCCTTCTTTTCTGTGGACAGCTTCTTTACCCTTTCTGGAATCGTTGTTTCATACATGTTTTTCAAGGTGAGAGACTTTATATTTTACCTAAATTAGGTTTAGATGGCCCTGAAAAACCGAAGAATGGTGAAACAGCCAATGACTTGGATCATGTTCTACGTTCACAGATATCTTAGGTAAGGTTCCTGGAGAAATCTTTACTATTAGATTACCTTTTGAATGTAAAAATTTAAAAGTACCGAAAAGATGTTACTTTCGAGAAAAGTGCGTTCTTTTCCATGCTGAACTCGGCCTCCGCGCCCAGTGAACATAAGGGCGCTGCGCGACGAGTTCCTCGCGCGCCTGCATGGTGCAACGGATAAGCGTTTGGACCCGTAACCGAGAGGTCTTGGGTTCGATCCCCCCGTCGGTGTTATCTCTTTGCTTTTGATAGTAATATGGTTCCAAAACATTTTGCTGGCATTTTACCGTAATTTCAGGCTCACCCCACCCTACATGCTCTTCATCTGCTTCTACATAGCCGTCTTACCCCTTCTCACAGGCCTTGTCGTTTTCGACATGCAACTTGGCCCTCAAATTGAAGTCTGTCGTGAATATTGGTGGAGGAATATGCTCTACATCAACAATTTCCAAATGGAGCATATGGTACCTACAATTGAGGTCTTTAAACATTATTGTTTAGTGCTATGGAATCACTTGGTATCTATCAGTAGACACCCAGATTTACGTAATTGCCCCAATTTTCTTAGTCGCCCTTTATATTTCTCACATTCTTGGAGTGATTTCGCTTCTGGCCATGTGTGCAGTTAGCGTTGGCTTGACTTTCTTTGAGATCTACCACTTCAATCTGCCAGCTTCTCTTCTGAGACCGTGAGTGATGTCTAAATGATGGCAGTCATTTCCCATGACATGTACTGTGTTTACACATCTAAGTTTTTCTGCATCTCCTCTCACCGTGCCGTTTTAAGCGTAACATGCACTGTGTTTACACATTTTCTTTTTTCGCGTCTGTTTTTCCGCATTACATGTACTGTGTTTACACGTCTCATTTCTCCTGTGTCCCTTCCAGGTTTTACTCATGACATGCACTCTATTTACGCGTTTTTCTGCGTCTCTAATCTTGATGTTTTACCCATGACATGCACTATCTTTACACATTTAATTAAATTTGCATATCCCGCCTTACAATTTTTACGCCTAACATACACTGCGTTTACACGTTCATTTTTCATGCGTCCCCTTGTCGCTTTCACCCATGACATGCACTATGTTTGCACTTTTCATTTCAAGTCATTTTGTCTTAGAAACTTTTCTAAAAATAATGTTTTTTTTAGTACGGACCCAACAAACATCATGGACTTTTTCAATAAGTTGTATGCCAAGCCATGGATCCGAGTGACTCCCTATCTCATTGGAATTTGGACGGGTTACCTATTGGCAAATGTTAGAAAGCCCAAAAGACACGTATCTCCGGTAAATTTGATCAATTTTCTATTTTACATTTCTATCGTTTCTAGATTCTAATTATCCTCGGTTGGATTTTCTTTGTCGGCGTGGCTTTGGCCTGCATTTTCGGACCCTACGATTACTTGGCTTTTAATGTTGACTGGAGGTAATCGAGCTCGACAATTTTACTTATGGGTTTTCAGCAAGTTCACCAGGTCCGTCTACTACTCCTTCAGCAGAATCGGATGGGCTATGTTCGTCTGTTGGGTGGTTGTGGCGAATCATTACGGATGGGGTGGTCCTATTGCGACTTTTATGGACCACCCATTGTGGCAGCCTTTTGGAAGGCTGTCCTACTGTGCATACTTGTGCCATTTCACCATGATCTACTATTTCATGAATTTGTTGGACAGGCCTATGCATTTTGTTAGCATTTGGGAGCAGGTAGGATAAACACATGTACACAATCACACGCATACGCACACACGTGCACACACGCACATTCACACATTCACACACTCACAGTCACACAGTCACACATTCACACATTCACACACTCACATACTCACACACTCACACAGCCACACACCCACACACTAGGCCTATGCATTTTGTCAGCATTTGGGAGCTGGCAGGATAAACTTACGGACACAATCACACGCTCACACACTCACACACTACCACACTAACACTATTGCACTCTCACACTTTCACAGTGTCACATACTCACACACTCACAAACTTACCGACACACACATACACGCACGTTCACGCTAACACACATCCCCACACCCACACACTCACACACACACATACTCACACACCCACGCACTCACTATCTCATTTTCAGACTATCCAATACTCCATTCCTATCACAGTGATGGCCTTCATCTTCGCCTTTTTCTGGAGTTCTCTTTGTGAAATTCCATTCTTAAAGTTGGAAAAGATGGCTGTGGACGCCTTGATTGGGCAGAAAAAGCCCGAAAAGTCAAAGGAAGAAAAGGAAGAAGAAAAGATCAAAGAAGTTTGGGAAGTTGAGGCTAATAACAACATTGACCTGACAGTTGTGAAATTGTAACTGTTGTTTGTACATAAATGTAAATAAACGTTGTTTTTTAATGTCTCACGTTTTAGATAAGACTTGACTTTTTTAACCTATGCATGTGACTTCTACCTGATTCGTTTGCTTGCATAGAGTTCGGTACATACTCTTTTGAGGCATTTACATATTTGAACAGATTTAATTGTTTTCTAGGTGATCCTATAGTTTAGTCTATTCTTTCAGTCGAACAAAGTATTTCATACAAGGACTTTGACACACAAGACTCTAAACTATTGTTTGAGATTATTGTTTTCATGGGTGGTTCAGTATCTCGAGCAAATAGACTATCAATCAGTACAAAAAGAGAGTACAAAAGGGAATTTCACCCGAAGTATTTATCATCAATGGCTCCTTTTTCATTTTTACTCTTTTTGGTGGCTTCAGTGCACTGTTTCAGAGAAAATTTGTTGAGCGAGGTGAGTTTTAGAGAGAGAGAGAGAGAGAGAGAGAGAGAGAGAGAACGAGAGAGAGCGAGAGAGAGAGAGAGAGAGAGAGAGCGAGAGAGAGAGAGAAAGAAAGAGAAACAGAGACAGATACAGAGAAAAAGAGACAGACAGAGACAAAAAAGTTTCAGCCATGGGTTGCCAGTTTCCAATCGCTAAAGAACGTCTCCGCTTCCACACCTTGTCAAGAAGATCTTAACCTATGGATGACCAAAATTTTCGACCTTGGAAATGATCTACAAAAATGTTTTCTAGAAAATTCTTGTACCAAAGAAATGGCGGAAGATCTTGTTCAAAGCAGCTTTGCATTCAAACGTGAGTGAACTTAAAAAAAAGAAAAATGTTGTTAATTAAACGTTAAAGAGGAAGGACCGCGTAAAAATTTTTTTTCCTGATTTTGCGACAAAAGCCTAGATTTCATTCCCGAAAAATACCTGTTTTACCTATTTTGGAGCAAAATGAACTGAATTAGGAGCGCTTGAATGTTGGGGAAATTATTATTTGAATTGCCGCCAACTCTGCGTCTCCCCATTTTCCACACTCTCTCGCCCACTCTGGCCGTGTTTACGTGCGGCAAACGCGTATAATGGCCGTGTAAACGCGCCCCTTTTGCAGTCCAAATGATACAAAAGGGGTATGTTTCTAAGCCGGAGAAACAATGTCAACTCAATGAAACTATAATTTTACGAGGCCCCCCCCCTTTAAAGTAACTCAAGACTTGTAGAACTCGATGCTTTTGGCCGTCCTCCAGCCGGCTTGCTCGATGGGTCCCTGACGATGGGAGGATCACTAGAAGAATGCCAAGAAGTGTCTGAAAATTTTGTTTACCGTACTCACTATTGCTATGCTAATTTCCAACTTCTGAGCAAAGTAAGGCCAAATATTTTTTTCTAGATACAAATTTAAGGAATGTGATCATTTGACTTTAACTCAGCTGAGAACGGCCGTCTGCATGCCGAAGAGCTGTTCAGAAGAGGTACTTTACCTTATGTTACTTAAGCTAACGCCTTATCTTAACTGACTCAACCTAGTTTATTTAACTTTTTCCAGGAAATTACCGCACTGTTTGAATCTTTTGAGTTTTTACCAGTTCATGCCTGTAGCACAAGATGTGTGCCAACGGAAAAATCGGAAACTGACGCTTTTACTTGGATCTACTTGTGAGTTTCTTCAAGTTTTGATGTTTTTTCAATAAAAGTTTAGCTCATTTATGATTTTTCTATTCGTTGTACTCATATTTTCTTCTTTCTTTGATTTCTGGCTGGAATCCAGGTGCAGCGAAAGTTCCAAAGAACTTAAGAAGATGACAAGTAAGTTTTAAGATTTTTGGTTTCAGAAAACCTAGGATTCCGAAAAATATCGCTTTAACCCTTATTGTATACTTATTCTATATTTTGGATCAAACCAGATTAGATGCGCTTGAATTTTTCGAAAATTGGCATTTGAATTGTCGCCAACTGCGTCTCTCCATTTTCCACACTCTCTCGCCCACTCTAGCCGTTTTTTTCGTGCGGCAATTGCAAGACTCCGCTGTGTGAACGCTCCCCTTTTGCAGCCCAAATCATATAAAAGGGGTAGGTTTCAGAATAGTGGAAACAATATATATTCAATGAAATAATTGTAAAGAGACTTTGAAAAATTAATTTTACGAGGTCCTCCCCCTTAAGTTTTTGTTTAGGTGTAAAATCCTTCCTCGCCTTCTCCCTCTACTCAAATGGCTCTTCAATCCTTGCCGTTCGCCCTGCCCCACAAGACCACATCAAATCTCTCGATTGCATCCGCTTCTTCTCAATGGTCTGGGTTGTAATCGGCCACTGTACTCTTCTCTGGATTGCAAATGGCATGGAAACCTAATTTTAAATTTATTTATTTTTTTACATTTTTCAGATAATCTTCTGAACACTTTGTCGATTTTCAAAGAATTTTGGAACAGTCTAATTTTCGCAATTGTTTTTTCGGTTGATACGTTTTTCGTCCTTTCTGGATTGACTGTTTCGTTCACGTTTTTCAAGGCAGGTGAAAAAATTATAGTTTAAAAGGGATTTTCAGAAAGCACTGAAGAACGAAAAACTTGTTTGGCAAGTCAAAGAGTGGGTTTTGTTCTACGTCCATCGATATTTAAGGTAAGGTTAAAGGAACACGGGGATCTTTAGAAGTTTGTCTTAATAGAAATACTTGAATAAACTCAAAACGTAGATCAAAATACTTGATATTTGTGGTTGACAAATCCACCTTACGATTAGGAGAATATCGAAGCTAAAAGTGGCCGAAACTGGGGTTGAATATTAAATTTAACCAATTTAAATCATTATATTTTGTTTTAATTTTGTTGTAAACAACAGTTCTAAACACGCAAAGGTACTATATAAAGATGGATTCGAACTACCCTATATAATTATTTTGTTGTTTTCTATGGCCGAGTGGCTAAGAGGTCGGACAGGTAATCCAACGCCGCTTACAGTAAACAAGCGCTATAGGCAAATATACAAGGCCCGCAACGGTTCCCTTAATGGGGAAGGACCTCGTAAAATCAATTTCTCAAGGCCGTGTTATTTTAGATTCATTGAGTAGATATAGTTTCCACGATTCTGAAACATAATCAGTTTATGTGATTTGGACTGCAAGAGGGGTGCGTTTACACGCCCAAGTCTTGCAATTGCCGCACGAAAACATGGCTAGAGTGGGCGAGAGAGTGTGCGAAACGGAGAGACGCCGAGTTGGCGGGAGACGCAGAGAATGGGTAAAAGAGGTATTTTTCGAAATCACGAGAATGGGATCTAGGCTTTTATCATAAAAGCAGAAAAAAATGTTTTACGTGGAACTTATTCTTTAACTGCTAAAGAGGCCTATTTGACTCAATGGAAAACTTCCTAAGTATCTTTTCATATATCTTTTCAGACTAACTCCTCCCTACATCCTCTTCATCTTCTTCTACATCACTGTCACTCCTTTTCTGGACGGCGTCTCCTCCTTCATCCTTCCCCTATCCTTCACTGTCCAACAATGTCGGGACTACTGGTGGCGCAACCTCTTCTACATTAATAACTTCACCCCTGAGAAAATGGTTTCATACCCTGTTGGAACATTAAAACGTGATTTTTTTTCAGTGCTATCCAATCACTTGGTCAATGGCGGCTGATTTTCAAATGTTCTTGGTTGCTCCACTCTTTTTGATACCTCTCTTTATTTCCCACACTTTGGGTGGTATAACACTACTGGCAGCAGGAATTGGCAGTGTTACTATTACCTTTGTGAAGATGTATGAAAACAATCTTCCTGGAACGCTTTTTCATCCGTGAGTTTTAAATTAGAGAATTTGATAAAACTTCTTTGCGGCGGGAATTCTCTTTTGGAGGTACTATTGGCTATTGGCGGAGAAATACCCTTCCGCCGATTGCATACGGGTGCGAGTCCCCAGCGCTGCTATGTACGACAACCTGAGTTTTCTGCGTCTTTTCAGGGGGGAATGTTGAAAATTCAAAAATGACGACTGTAAATCATTAAACCCTTGGCTTCGGCTAGAAGGGCAAGAGAGTGTGGGAAAAGGAGAGGCGCAGAGTTGGCGGCAATTCAAATTACAATTTCTCCATTATTGCAAGTGGTCCTTAATATGTACATATATTCATTTTGATCCAAAATGGGTAAAATAGGTTTCTCTCGGAATCCTGGAAATGAGATCTATAACTTTGATCACAAAATCAGAAAAATTATTTTTACGCGGTCCTTTCCATTGATATATTTTTTACAGACTCACCTTTTGGACAGTCTACGATTATTTCGAAATTCTCTATACAAAGCCCTGGATTCGAATTACACCCTACTTGATGGGAATTTTCACGGGCTACGTTTTAGCAAATGTGAAGCATCCCCGCGTTTTAAAACCTCATTGGGTGAGTTAAAATTTTCCATTTCCAATTTTTTTAAAACAAGATTTTGTTTTTTTGCTTGAGAAACTTTGACACTTAGTTGGTAACAACTTGTTTGTTGAATTTTCAGAGGGCAGTCTAAGGGTACCGTTTTTTGTTCTTTCTAACACAACAAATTAAAGTCTTCTTTCTTGCATCTAAAGAACATGAAAACATTAACGTGTACACAAATGGCTAGATTAAAGTCAAATGCTCTGTAATTGCCAAATAAACAATTTGAAGAATTTACTGATAGCAGCGCCCTTTGTAAACTATGGTATAGTGTACGTTTTTTTCGGTTCGCAGAAAAACATTTTTTGCAAGGCGAGCCATGCGTTTTATTGTGTTTTGGAATGGGCATTTTCAATTTTATGGAACCAAGAGATCACAGATGATTATCGAAATTGTTTGGCTTTTGGTCGCTGCGTGCCATTCAACTACGATCGTGCGTAAACGCAGAGCAGACTAGACCTAAAACGGTAAAATGCTGATTAAATTTAAATTGAAGCCTTTAGCAATATAAATTACTTCTCTTTCTAAAATTTTACTAATCGGACAAAACCGGTGAGAGAAATTGGGTTTTCGGTTGTGGTCAATTTGCGGTGCCGCCGATGCCGTACGGGTGAAGGTCTCCGCACTCTAACCCAGCAGACGGTGAGAGTCTCATTGGTCAATGAAGGCAGACACGCAGGGAAAGCCCAGTCAAGTTGTAATCACGTAAACAAAGGGCGCGCAGAACGAAAAGCAACGTTAGCCGGGCGTTCTTCATCACTAAAACAATCGGCTAAATCGAAAAAAAATGAAATCAACATCCGAACTGGCGTAAACGCAGTGCACACTAGATATAAATTTTACCTGTCATTTAGATCGTCATAATCGTTGGTTGGCTGTTTGCATTTACCATCGCCTTGGCTTGTATCTTCGGTCCATATGACTATAATGCAAGAAATGTGGAATGGAGGTGCTTTTCATCCATATTTTATAACTTACCAAATGATTTAGTAAATTCACATCTGCCTTCTACTACTCCTTCAGTAGAATTGGATGGTCTCTCTTCGTCTGTTGGATAATTGTAGCCAATCACTTTGGCTGGGGAGGGCCTATCGCGGCCTTTATGGAAATGCCTATCTGGCAACCGTTTGGAAGGCTGTCCTATTGTGCCTACTTGGCTCATTTCTTCTTGATCTTCTATTATTTGAATTTGATGGACACACCTTTGCATTTGGTTAATACATGGCAAGAGGTAAGGAGAGAGAGAGAGAGAGAGAGAGAGAGAGAGAGAGAGAGAAAGAGGAAGATAAAGACAGAAAGGTAATAAAAAAGTTCAGATTCTGATGTACGCGATGCCAATAGCTACCCTATCTTTCATTTTTGGCTTTTTCTGGAGTGCCTTGACCGAATTACCATTTATGAAGCTTGAGAAGATGGCAACTGATGCTTTGTTTGGAGAGAAAGAAGCAAAAGTCGTAAAAAACGAAACGAAACAGGACGATAGGAACGGTCATATCCCCATTTTCTTGACTGTGACCAATGGAATCGAAACAAATGGATATTTACCTAATGATTTGAAGTTTTGAAGTTGTTTTTGTTCAATATGTAAATAATATAAGTAAAAATGAATTCGTTTTGTAAAAATACGTTAAATGTGTGTTAGTGTGAGCGTATTTAAGTGTGTGTACAAATGTGTGTGTGATAGTGTATGCGTGAGTCGGTGTATGTGCGTTAGTTAGTGTGTGAGTATGTGAGTTTTTGTGTGAGTGCGTGAATGTATAAGTGTGGGTGAGTGAGTGTGTGAACGTGTGTGAGTAAGTGAGTGAGTGATTGTGTCAGTTTGTGTGTGTGAACGTGTGATTGTTTGTTAGTGTTTGAATGTGTCTAAATGTATTTTGTAAAAAGTTTTGTAAAAATGCAACATTAGACCAAAGTTTACTACAGCTATGAAGCCAAACCGTACAGTCAAGGGTACCTCTTTCCAGCTCTTATCAAAATTCCAGGTCGCATTTGAATTTTACGATCCATTCAACCCCCGGAAGATGTGCGTTCCTCTGCCCGTTTTGTTGCTTTCTTATCTAAAAACGTTCCAAATTCCAAATCTGGAACATCTATAAAAGAGGATATGGCCAACTTTTCCCATCGCCTTCTCAACCATGGTACCTTTTCTCGGTCTTCTCGCCTGTGCTTCTGTAGCCATGGCTTGTGCTCCAGGAAGTTGCTAAATTTGTCTTCTAAATACAGAAGTATTTTAGCGGAAAGCTACTCAAAAGCCACTTACAGTTCAACGGTGGGAGTTCCGCTCAACTGGGCATATAGTACTGTCGCCACACTCAAACAACAAATTCCGTCGACCACATCTGAGGATGCATTCAAAGCAGCCGAAGAAGATATAAAAACGGCCGTAAGTTACGTTATTCTTTTTTGCCGAGGTAGAAAGATCCTTTTAAACATTGCGCAGTTGGTGACTTTGTTAGCAGCGCAACGTTTTAGGCAAACTTTTGACCAGTCGCATTTCCAAGGAAAGAGACCGGTCAAGCGGTGGAAAGGCTTTACAAACATAGATGATGAAAAAGAGTTTTCAAAATTTACAACTTTTCCTTTTTCAGATAACCCAAACTTTGCAAGAAAATGGCCAACCGGCTAATCTCGTGAACTTCACCCTTACGTACACACCTCTGGTAGTGGAGAAGTTAGAACCCGGGAACTGTCAAACAGCAGACGATGCAACCCTACCAGATGGGACATATACGAAGTTTAAAAGTAAGAACTATCTTTTTAGTTGTCATTCAAATTTGAAGGCACTATTTGGAATCATTGCCTTGGCAAAAGTCCTTATGCCGAGAATAAAAAAGTTGAAATTCGTATCGTTGTGAACGCTGGAATGGTAATGTTTAATTGGATATTTGAAATTGTATTTTTTTTCTTCAGAAAATTCCTAGAGTGAACTGGACAAACTTGGCTCCTGCTGTACAGAGCAAGCTAAGAAAGATCGACGTTTACTTCTACACAAACTTGGAGGTGGTCTATGGATAACATTCATAAAGTATCATCAATAAAGCAGTGTTCATAAGTTGCTGTTTTCGGGAAATCTCTCTATTCTGTTTCATCTCTCTCTCTCACTTCTCTTTCTCCCACTCTCTAGATTTCCAATTCTTTATTCACCCATTACCGTAACCCTTGTCTGTTTCTTGTATCTAATAAAGAAACTCCTGTAAGTAGGAGTGAGGACAACCAGAACAATTCCTCCAATTGATCCATAAGTGGCGTTTGTTCCAATAATAAAGTATCCAATAGCTGAAAAATAAATAAAATATTTTATTTTCTTACTTCCTTACCCTGTTGACCAAAAGTTTGAAACGCTAACACATAAGCCAATGGAAACCCAGGAATTATCATGAAACAAAACGGAATACCTATTTGGTAGATGAGATTTCGAAGCATTTTGCAGTTTGGCTGTCTGGATAGAGCGAGAGGCGTTTAAAATACTCGTGTTGGTTAAAAAGGCAAGAATTGAAACAGAAGTGCACAGAAGAAGAATTATGAAAAACCAGGGTAGGCAGATGTAGTTGAATATTTTTGATGAAGAGAGGGCCATGATTTTTGGTATTTTTCTCTTTTCTGGTGTAATACATGTATATTCCTGAATTGTTTGTTTACTGGGTGACCGTTTTTACCCATGAGATGCACGGTGTTTACACGTTTCGTGTCCTGTTCCTTTTGTATGCTATCTTGGAGTTTACCGCAAGACATGCACTGTGTTTACCCGTCTGTACATGTTATGTGCACTGTGTTTACAATCCTCGTTTCTTCTGCTTCTCTTGATATGTTCTTTTTTAAGCATGACATGCATTATGTTTACACGCCTAATTTCTTCAGCGTCTCTCACCTTGCAGTTTGTAATGCGTTTACACTTATCATTATGTCTGCGTCTTACGTATTGTCTGTTTTACGCGTGACATGCACTGTGTTTACACGTTTAATTGAATCTGCGTCCCAGCTTTGTAAATGTTATGCATGTAATGCACTATGTTTACACGTCTCATTTCCTCTGCGTCTATATCATTGCCGTTTTTGCGCATTACATGCACTGGGTTTACGCGCTTCATTTCCTTAGTGTTTCGCGCCTTGCAGTTTTACGCATGGAAGGCACTGTTTTTGCACATTTCATGGCTTGTACATCTCCAGCTTCGCAGTTTTTACCCATGACATGCACTCTGTTTACCAGCCTCAGTTCTTTTGCTTATGCAAGACATGCACTGCGTTTACACCACTAATTTTAGAGGTCGCAAAATTACTTTTTATATTGTAAAAATCCGATTTTACTTTTTCTTGTTGTAAACTTACTTTTTCCAAGAAATAGAGAACATAATCCGTTTCTTCGAAAGCTAAAACAATGCAGATGGACTGAACGAAACACAAAAAATACACTAAGCACAGGAAAAATATATGTTTCCGTGGAAAAAAGTCCACCAGCGTCGCTGTGAGATACCGAAAGTGGAATAAATGAACTGATGCTCCCATTGAAAATCCCAGAAGAAGAAAACCGACGACGACTCCTTGTTCAGCGGTTACAAACGGCAAATTACGAATTGCTCCGAGAGGAAATCCAACTGCCAAGGGTAATAAAATCAATGGTTGAACTGTGCTCAACTGAAAAAGGTAAAATGGAAGGACCTCGCTAAATTAATTTTTTAAATTTTTTAATGGATCAATATAGTTTCCGCGACTCCGAAACATGCCCCTTTTATTTTTTTTCTACGGCAAAATGGGCGCGGTTACACTACCCAACTTTGCAATTGGAGTTATTTCAATAAAATAACCTCATATTTATATATTTAATCGAAATTTATCGGCTTATGTATATTAAAAAAAGTTTTGAAACAAAATTGTAATTCTCCCCATTTACATATTTTTGAAAAGAGTTTTTGTTACTTTTAGACGTTTTGTTGTTTTTATTTTGATTTTGCAGATGTCTAAAATGTGTCTTTACATACATTACACACACTTTGCTTATCACGAGAAATTCTGAAAAATTCTGAAAAAGTGCCTCATTTTAGGGTTTTTATGAAGGTTGAAAACGTTTTGTAACCCAGACGCCCACGCAATAACCCTGAGCGGAAAACTCAATAGTGATCTAAATGTCTCCGAAAAGTATTTTGGGGTGAATTTTGACAAAGATTGGGCGAAATGCAATTTTATTTACATCAAACGTTTTAAATATAGCGTAAACAAGTACCCCTAGGTCGACAAGAGCAGCAAAAACTTGATGGAGGAGTAGGTACCATCGATAACGGCTCATTTGAGAGGTAGAGCGAAATACAATGCAATACATCACAAATATGTTGATTATTGGTGTTATAATTGATAGTGCGTCCAGAGCAATTGGATAAACATTGGGCTGGAGGTCGAATGAAGTGCAGTGAAACATTATAGCAGTGATTTTTTCAATTTAAGTTAAAATTGGTAAAAACCTCAGGGGGAAAAATCGTGGTGTTTCAGCTGAGCCGACGGAAACATCTCTTTTTGTATTATGAGTTATAACAAACAGCCTACTCATAGCCTACAAACAATCAAACATTCTTTTTGTTTGACAATAATACAAAAGAAAAGATTAGTTCCGCTTGGGAACGTTTTCATGTTTGTTTACATCCTCGTTGTTGACGAAGGCAAATGCGTGGGTATACTGAATAAAGGAAATACAATAGTGAGGTTTAACCTGTTTATTCCCTTGAAATTACATTTATAAATAGAAACTAACTGTCTCTTCCTCTCTGGCTTTGCTTCTCTCTCTCTCTCTCTCTCTCTCTCTCTCTCTCCCTCTCTCTCTCTCTCTCTCTCCCTCACTCTCTTTCTCTCTTCTCTTCTCTTACGCGCCTTTTCTAGACAGTTTATTTTTTACGTTTATCACAAAATCCTTAAGAAATGGTCCGTATCTGCTGCGAAGTCCCTTTACTATCCCCTTTTCCAACCGTCGATCCCTGCTGATGACTAGTCATATGTACGCTGTTTCTCAGAATAAACCGATTCCTCACACAATTGTAAACCTGAAAATTACAATATTAAAATTACTTTTTATAACAAAGTACCTCTTGATTAGACATCAAGTAAACCATAGCATTCGCACTTGAATTGACAGCCACACAAATGGCTATCACACTGTAGCAGTTCAAAGAATCAGAATCTGTTATGAAAAGAGGGAAAACTCTGAAGAAGACCCAAGAAAAGAGGTAGAACAGAGAGATTACTGTGAATTGAAGGGCGTATCTAAAAATCAAGTATTGATTTTCCCGACAAATCTCAAAACCTGTATTCTTTCATTCGTCGTTTGTGCTTCTGTTCTTGGTTCAAAGCATTTTGTGCTATTCGGTTCATCCGCCGAACAAAGCAAATAATCTATTTTTGCGATTGAACCACATCGATGTTATTGAGACTTACCACAGCGTAGATAAATAGACAAGAGGCGGAAGAGGTGGAATTAAGCCAGAGATCGATATAGTAGTTGGAATAGTTAAAAGCGTCCTCGGGTACGTTGTAGTAGGTGTAGGAGAGGACTATGTGGTTGAAGGAGAAACTGAAAATATATGGATTAAAGATTTATTAACTTTTATTGTTTCCTCTCCGTTCTAACACAACAGTGAACGCGCGTAATCAATCCGTCACCGATTCCCTACGGGTGTGAGTCTGACAATGGTGACGTGCCTGTTTTGTTGTCGCTTTTGGATAAATTAATTTTACTGTTTGTAATCGATTTTCTAAATCGGATGCGTAAACATAGTGCTGCCAGGAACGTTAACTAGTTTCAAAATGGAGTTGTCCTGCGTTTAAAAGTTTTAAATTCGCGGTGCCCTACGTTTACCAGTTTCAAATTCAATGCATCCTGCGTTTACCAGTTTTATTTTTGAGGTGCCCGGCGTTTAGCAGTAACAAAATTTCTTCATCCTGAGTTTAACAGTTTCAAACTGGATGTGCCCTGCATTTACTAGTTTCAAATTCAAAGCGTCTGCGTTTCCTAGTTTTAAATTCATGCCATTCTGCGTTTACTAGTTTCAAATTCGATGTATCCTGCGTTTACCAAATTCAAATTCGATTCGCCCACCATTTCAACTTCGAGGTGTAATTTGTTTACCTATTTCAAATTACGTTTGTACTGCGTTTACTAGTTTCAAATTCGAAGTGTCCTGCGTTTAGCTGCTTCAAATGCAAGGCGCCCTGCGTTTACCAATTTCGAATTTAACGGGTCCTGCGCTTACAAGTTTCGCATTCGAGGTGCCCTACGTTTAACAGTTTCAAATCGGCGTCGCCCTTGCGCTTAGCAATGTCAAATTCGAGACGGTCTGAGTTTTTCAGTTTACCGGGTTTAGTTTTAATGTTATCTCTGTTTCACAAAAGTTAAATAGAAAAAAAACTTACTTGCAACACGGCAAAATGTACTGCGACACGATCGTCACAGCGAATGCAACCGGATAAAGACACAACATGATGATTAGGACTCTCTTTTGGGTGAAGACATCATATTGAGGAAAACAGACCACCACAAGCCTGAAATACAGATTTTTGCTAACTTTCAGCTTCTTTTTCATACCTATTGATCGCCACTAGAATCTGAGCAACGCTACCGTAGTACCAACAAAAAAGAAAAGTCGATCCCAGGAAGACCACCCACGGATCTTGACGACCTCCCTCGAAGATAAAGGTCTGAATTTCTTATCACATTTTAATTTAAAATCTAAAATACGTTAAAAATGATAGAAGGAGCGAGGTAGAAAAGACCCAGGGCGAGTTGAATCACGTCGACTGAGAGATTGGTGGCCGCCATTGTGTAGATGGAAGAGGAACGGGGCCTAAACTTGAAAATTTGTTAAAAATAAGTTTATTTTTATACATTTTAGCAATTAGTATAACTGCGGCTAGGGCGAAGAGGGTGCAGATGAGACCAGCAAAGTTGAGGATTCCGATGACGATACCGAGGTAGGTTTTTAGAGCCATTTCTGAAAAAAGAATGACTGTGAAATGCTAAAACAACACTGTTGAAAAATTATTGGGTATAAATATTTTGGCAAAACTGCTTCTTTTGTAAACTGTTAATTCAAGCACTTAAAGCAAAAAAGTTATGTAGAGAGGGGATCGAACTGGGGTAGTGTGGATTACCAGTCCGACCTCTTAGCCACTTGGCCATAGAAAACAGCCAAAATTTTTATTGGGTAGTTCGAATCCTCTTTAAAATAGTTTGTTTTGCTTGTTAATAACTGTTAATTACAAAAAAAAATAAAAACAACAAAAATATAAAGTTTTGAATTTATTAATTTTACAAATCAGTTTTCAGAAAACCTCGGACTGGCCAGTGTTTCAGCTAAAAAACTTAAAAATCGTTCAAACTATAGGTAAAACAAAACTAAAATTGAAAAATCCTTTAAACCAGGAAATAACAGAATACGACGTTAAAAATATAAAAAATGGGTTGCAGCGTGAATACCAGAAAGTTCAGCAAAGACTATTTCTGAAGTCAATTGAACGGCGAGACCCGGAAAATTTCCTAAATGGCGGATATCTTTAGCCCCACGCAAATACTTCAGCTGTCCCCGAGAACAAACTGTCACTTAGCCTTCAAAAAATTCAAAAATAGTAAATTTAGCCTATAGGACCAAACTGAAGTCCGGAGAAAAAAGATTTCGTCCAACCGGGTAAGCATGAAGTCTGTATTTGAATAGCGCATTTTCGACTCCACGCAATTTTATAGGTCATTATTAAAAACCTAATTTGAGTTGTTTTGTATTTACCAGATATCTTGAAGTTTTTGTATTTCTGTCTGCCCAACTCATGTGTTTACGAACTTTTTTGGTAGTCACTTTTGAATTTTCAATCCTCACGCTTGAAAAGACGCAGAAAATTCTGATTATCTGACATTGTAGCACTGTCTGACACGAATTTCACACCCGTACGAGATCGGCGGATTTCTAAATTCCTTGCCATATAATCAGGCTTTTTCTACCTTAATATAAATGCTGTTTCTAAAACAACTTACATAACAATGATTACAATTCAAGTCTAAGATATCACCTGACACTACACTAGAGAACAAAAAAAATAAAATCAGAATCGGAAACAAGCGATAAATGTAGGCGGAAAAGGGATTTCAAGGGATTTAAAGTTGGCTAAATGCCTAAACTGGATTCAAAATAGGAAATGACTACATTAAAATGATCAAAGTTTTTTTTTATTTTTTAAAAACACGCACTTGAGAGATTAGTTTAATCTTTCGGAAGTATTACAACGAACTGTTTCTCTCTTGCCCCTACTTCAACATAAATATCGAAAAAAGTACATGAACAATTGGGAATCTACAATTTTACCAAGCACAGAATACTGGGACTAGGAAGTTGGGAAAGAGATTCTTAATCTGGCTTTATAAAGATGCTGCATTGACCTCACAAGGACGTCATGTGCACGGTAAATAACAAAACATTTTGATTTCTACGTCACAAGCGCAGAAGAAATTGATTCTTTGATTTTTTGGAGAAGCGAGCTTGTTTTGCAAAAAAAAAGAAGGCGGGTTTGGCGTTCTGATGCAAATGACTTGGCTGGCAATTGAAGGCATAATTAAAACAGGTGAAACCCAGTGGTTGTTTATTTTAAAACATCATAGAGCATAAAGGAAGAGAGATGGAGAGATGGAGAGAGAGAGAGAGAGAGAGAGAGAGAGAGAGAGAGAGACATAGACATAGACATAGACAGAGTCAGAGACAAAGACAGACAGAGAGAAAGAGAGAGAGAGAGAGAGAGAGAGAGAGAGAGCAAGAGACAGAGAGAGACAGAGAGAGAGACAGAGACAGAAAGTAAAAGATCAAAAATCCAGAGATCCAGGAAGCTTTGCGCAATAAAGGAAATGCCCTTTTTGAGGTGGTAATCGGATATGGAGAGCATCGGATACGGAATCTTTTGGTCTGAGTTTCAGAAATCAGAGCTGGAAATGTTTTGTTGAACTTCCTAAATAAGAAGAAGAAGAAAGCATTAAATTATTATTGAGACCTCCAAAAATAACCGATCTCGTACAAAACCCCCAGGCGAAATGGAGCAATATCTGAACTCCAATTACTTTTGCAGTGTTTGCTAAAGTTCAATGAACAATCACTTCGGCTGGACAGCTGTTTATTAAATGAGTTAAAAACTACATGTATTTAGTTGTTGTAGTTTGTGCTGAATCTCGTATTCGCAAAGTTCAAAGATGAATGACTGAAATGAGTACAGACAAATCTGTTCCAATATTCCCATGTAGCGGAAAAATGCGATTTCACAGCTGTTACACATTTATTTGTTAGTTCAATAAACTTGTGATGTGAGGGAACAAAACACGAAAAGTTCCTGATTTGTCATGCTAAAGTCGAGCAAGAAGTCACTCGAAGATGATGAAAAAAACGAATCCAACGCAGCGATGTAAACAGTAAACAGAAAACACGTGTGTGTGTGTTCGTGCGCGTGTGTATGTGTGTACGTGTATGTGTGTGGACGTCAGAGTGTGAGTGTCTATGAAACACTTAGAAATTAGCTCTAATTTCCGACTATATGAGAGAACCGCAACAAAAAAAATGTAAAGAACTGAAACGATGACATATCTTTCCAGCTTGTTCCCTTTGCACTTAAGCAAAAACACCCGTCCTAGACAATGAAAAAATTAACAGTGTGCGTCAAGTCCTAGTGCTTCATTGTCCTTTAAAATGAATAGCGTCAGCAAATGAATAATTTGATGAATGAGTAGTTTGTTCTCGGTACAGACATGTATAGCAACGACTCTTACATATTTAGAGACAATTGGGAGCACTTAAGGAGAATGCGGTGGCGAAATGATATCATCGTCGCATGATTGCATTACTGCGGCGAATTTAATTTTGTAAAGTTTACGCAGAGTGCAAAATCTATCTTCCGTAGATAGGAAGGCTTTTCCGGTCAACCGATTATCACAGACTATGGGGTTCGCGGCTAATCTGCTGATTGTGACTTTGGTGTATTGGTTAGTATTTCGGACTGCAGACCTCGCAACCAGTGTTCAAATCCCGCCTCGGGCAATAGTTTTTGCCTTTTGTAAAATAGGGTGTTCACACACTTTCAAAGATTAAATTATTGGTTTCGGCGCTTGCAAAATTTGAAAATGGAAAAAAGTGTTCTCTTTTCCAATTTTGCTTAAAAATTAGACAAAACTGATTTTAAAAATGAGTTTGAAACTCAAAAATTCCTTATCAATCCTGGGTAGGATTAATTTCGCGAGGGAATTTTTATGATCTCCGACTATCCCTAATTAAATTTCTTTCCGCTTCACTTAATGTTAAATGGGTTCAAAATATAAACACTTGAAACTAAGAGGCAAGCCATTTTTATTTGTAAACCGCCTGAAACCGAATTCAAAAATTCCAAAATCTCTTACCAGTTTTAGTTGAAGAACCCTCCGTCATATGAAGGAAGTGTTTGCGGGATTAACCTCGCTTGGGTTGAAAGAGCAGCAGCGAAAAGACCACTCGGAGGAGTCAACCGAGAGAGATCTATTATTACTCCCCTTGCATATTCAATTTCCGAAAAGGAAAAGAAACTTTTTGTGGCGGATTACGTGCAAAAGTTAACTAGGGTGGAACTTTGGTTGTTCAGAAATCAAAGGTGATTACAAATTGTTTTCAACTGTTTTTCTAAGAGAAATCTTTTCTTGAAAACCTTTTTTCGTTTTCTGGAAACAAAACTTTAACCTTTGCATCCTATATCAGAGAAATCAAAGCGCAAAATGTGTTTTTGGTATCTTTTAACTGCACAAATTTATATAAGTCGCCAGTTACAAAGTGAATCAGACGCTGCTTTTGTTTTTTGCAGCTTAATCCCTGGAGCTATAATTTTTCACCATGGTAAATTACTGTAATCGCGGCAGGACCAAGGGCTATAAAAACCTTTGTTCCCCCATTGAAAATAAGATTGTGATTAAATTTTAAATGTTCCCTCCTGAAAAGACGCAGAAAACGCTGGTTGTCTGCCACAGAAGAGCCGCGAGTTTCGCACCCGTACGAGATCGGTGGCCGCGGCAAGGGTAGTCCCTCCACATACAGAATAAGCACTAAAGGCAACTTGAAACCGTAAGGGGTGCCCGACGGTTTCTTTAATGTTTCGGTAGGTCACGGTGGGTTACTGTAAGTGACAATGACTGACGTAACCTGTGAATAATTCACTGTAAGTGGGTTTAATCCACAGGTGTAGCTTTTGTGACGATAATCTTGATCATTAAAACATTGTTGAACTAATAATTAGAAATATTCAGGACTTTTCTGCCTGTAATAGTCAATAGTCACCTGATTTCTAATTTCTGATTGAAACATACACCGGTAAGTTAAGAGCGTGAAGGAGCAGTCAAGGTATTTTACTAATTTTCCCTATTCAGTTCTGTTAAAACAATAAAACATTAAAGTTTGTAAACAAGGCAGTCATTGGTTTTTACAAGTTTGTCATAATCGATGAAGTTGAATACGTAGATAAAAAACATAGAATCTTAAAAGGGTTAAAAGGGTTTTTTTGGAAAATGTATAATTTTCCAGATATCGAAACTCAAAGTGTTTTTTGAGTTTTTTTGATGACGGTGGTATATCAAATCGTCACGTTCTTCACGTCCTGTGTTTACGCAATTCAAATTTGGGGTTTCCACTGCGTCTCTGACTACTTGACCGTTGTAATCCAAAAATTTCCCACAATCCCCACTCTCGCCGTGTTCCAAAAATGTCTCCTTTTCCTATTTTGGATCATAATGAACCGATTTAGGAACTATTGAAAAATGGGGGAAATTGTCGTTTGAATTGCCGCCAATTTTGCGTTTCCCCATTTCCCCACACTCTCTCGCCCACTCTAGCCGTGTTTTCGTGCGGCAATTGCAGGACTCGGCCGTGTAAACGCGCCCCTTTTGCATTTTAAATCATTTAAAAGAGGTATGTTCAGAATCGTGGAAATAGTTTTTTTTTCTCGGAAGCAACTGTAAAAATATATTTTAAAGGAGTTTTCAAAAAAAAACTCTAAATTTTATTTAACAAAATAAACTATATTACAAAATGAACTACCGTATCAAACTAATAAGAAATCAAAAGTTCATTAATTTCCTTTAAAATAGCCACTTGCTATTCATTGCAGCTACTAAAACGGGTGCAAAAAACCAAATTCGAATTACAAACTTAGAATTGTCAGCATTTTGAAAGGGCAGAAACATCTATAACTTGTAACAAAATTAATTTAGCGATCATTTCTGAGTAAATTTTTATTAAATGTGGATGAAAATAGCAAGGAAATATGAAAAGTACAGCTGAAGTTATAAGGTTTGTTATAATTTACTTTCAATGTGGATTTTATGAATAAAAAAAGAATGATTCATAAATTTTCCGTTTTCATTCTTCACAGGACAAAAAGTTTGTTATTCTTTAGTGGAGGTACTTTTGAGTGGAAATTGTGACAAGGCACACACCCACAGTCTTATAGGAGACAAACACAAATGCACAATTTTTGTTTTTCACATACGTTTTTTTTTCAAGATGACAACTACAGTAACCTTAAACACCTGTATTCACTGGGCGAAACTGGGATCAGAAACATACATTAGGTGACGAAAAATGTTATGGTAAACGGAAAAAAATGTCACTGTCTGTTTCAGCTGGTGGTTATTTATTATGGACAGCGAAAACTATAATTTGTGAAGTGGGAAAACATTGAATCAGATGACAGCTGTTTTCAGGAGACATCCTTCTTAGAAGAAACGGTAAACTGAAAAAAAAGATTTCCTGTTGAACAGATTGAAAAGTGAAAGAAAAGTGAAGTTGACGGACATCTGAAAAAAGATGAATTAAAAGGGAAAATGATTTTTCACATTTGGTGATAAAAGTCTAGTTCTCACTCATTTCCAGGATTTCGAAAAATAAATCTTTCACCCATTTTGCATCAAAATAAACCAATTTAGGAGCTTTTCAAATTTTGCGGAAATTTTCATGTGAATTGCGGCCAACTTTGCGTCTCCCCATTTTTGTGTGCGATTTCTTTCACGTCTTGCTTCTAAAGAGAAAACACCTCGTAAAATTGATTTTTCAATGTCTATTTACACTTGTTTCATTAAAACTGTTCAATTTTCACGATTCTGAAACATACCCCTTTTATATGATTCGGACTGCAAAATTGGCGCGTTTACACGGCCGATTCTTGCAATTGCCGCACGAAAACACGGCTAGAGTGGGCGAGAGAGTGTGGGAAATGGAGAGACGCAGAGTTGGCGGCAATTCAAATGACAATTTCCCCAATTTTTCAATCGTTCCTTAATTGCTTCATTTTGATTCAAAATGGGTTAAAAATGTTTTTTTAAACTATTGGTATAAGAGCTAAAATTGTAGCGTAACATCAGAAAAAAAAAGAAAATTTTTCCTTTCCTTCCTCTTAAAATATTTGATCTCGACATGTCCAACGACCCCCCCCCCCCAGGTAACCACTTCAACGCGTCCTGCGTTTAGCGGTATTCCATATTCGCTAAACGCAAGACGCGTTGGCTTCTGAGATGCGGAAAAAAAAATTCACCAGGCTGGATTTGGATCACTCATGGTCAATTAACCTAAATTTGCATGGTAGACAAGTAAAATTATGGAGGTCCCTGACCCTAAAACAGACATTCATCATAACTTTAAATGTTTATTTTTAAAAAAACAATTTTATTTAAACAAATGTTTTTTTTTCAAATCTTTGTATTCTTAAATTAGTAAGTTTCCTTGTTCATGCATGAACAAGTGGATCAGGCGTCAGACTCATAATCTGGAGGTCAGGGTTCGGTTCCCGTCGGTGTTAAATGTTTCTTCTTTTGTTTATATTACTTTCGTATTGTTTTGAAACGTATGCAAAGTTTTTTTTCCAAAAAGTTCCGAGGCCCTTCCCCGCCATTTTTCATTTCAGCACAATTATTTTGTGCCCGAAATATGCCTGCAATTATTCGCACCCATTCAATTTGTCTAACTTGTTATGACCTGAATGTCACGTATCATAAGTGGCTTCTACTTTCCTGCCGTTTAAGACTGTTATTAATCTTGTGAACAGCAATTGAAACTAATAGTGTCTGTATATTTAAAGACATTTCCTGTAAAAAACGTCCTTCGAGTCGTGAGCAGAAAAGTTTTAGAAATTTAAAAATGTTTTTCTATTAAAAATGAAAAATGTTTTAAAATTTTCATGAATGCACCCTGTTTTCGTCGCTTTCTGTTTTTTGGAATTAACTGGAAAAATCGTTTTTCCTTTAAAAAAAACTGGTGCATAAAATAGTTCCTAAGTATCCTAATTGTTTCAACTTTTTTTGTATCTAAACTTTCGTTTTAATTTCAGTTTTCCTCTTTTTCAGTTTTCGTTTTTGACCGCCAATGAGGATTTCTAGAATTTTCATACCCTTCTGCAATTATTAAACTATTTTAAGAAAAAAGTGCACAAAAAGGTTCAATAAACGCCTACTCCTACTAATTTTTATCAATTCAGTCAATTCAAGTTGGTTTTTTGCCCTTTTGGTTTTTTTATGCTTTTTGAGAAAAGGAAGACAAATTACATTTTTTTAATGCAAAGTTCAGGAAGACTAACTTTTTTCTGCAAAAATTGTTCTGTATCTAAATTTCAAGTATTATTAAAGTTATGTTTTTCATATAACTTTAAACAAACTTTGCCGCAAATAACGAGAATTAAATGAAATCTGGAGTTTTAAAGTTAGAAAATTGGGTGCAGTCGAAAATATTGAGTAGGCAAAAATGCGTACTTTTTGGCAAAATTCCAATTAGGCTATATTTCATTTCTCTTTTTTAAAATTTTTTTTTCTTCGAATTCATTAAACGATCTTCGATCTCACTTCAAAATTAAACCTGTTTTGTTTCAAACGCAAAGAAAATAAAATGCTAATTTTCAATTCATACTAAGATTTAATTTTAACTTTAATTTAATTTCTAAATTTTAATCATAATGTTTTATCTTTAAACACAATTTGTAAAAATCTGTTCTTTCGATGAAGTAGGACAAATCACACAAATCAGTCTCATCTCTCTCTCTCTCTCTCTCTCTCTCTCTCTCTCTCAAAAATATCATTTCACGACACTAAAGAATTTTTTTTAGAAATGGCGGTTAGGACCAAAAGTCAAAGATTGCCAAATAATTTTTTTTACAGTTTACAAAGTGAATCGAAAATAATAACAGTTTTGGAGTTTGAAAGTTTGAAAAAAAACCTATTTTCTCTCACTCTTTCTCTTTCTCTCTTTCTCTTTCTCTTTCTCTTTCTCTTTCTCTTTCTCTTTCTCTTTCTCTTTCTCTCTCTCTCTCTCTCTCTCTTGTTAATTACATTTTTTTATCCAATATCCTAATTATAAACAAACGTGCTTTTATTAGCTTTCCTCCATTGTAAGTCATTGAATTGCTGTTTTCAATGGAACGAAGAATTGTTGTTTCACGTAATTATGGGAACTAATCTAAGACTCCATGTGTTGAAAACAAGTCTGACATTTGTAGCCAAATTTACACTCTAGACACAACTTTTCTTGTTTTTCCATTTTATAGGACAAATTTGCCTTTTTGTACCTCTTCACGGTCTTGTTTTCAATTTTTCGAATCGGCTCTAATTTACATTTTCTCAAACATCAGAAAGTGAATGCTACATTTGCCTTGTTCTCAATACTGTCTTTGTCTTTTTCTCTCTCTGTCTCTCTGACTCTCTGTCTCTCTTTCTCTCTCTTTCTCTCTCTCTCTCTCACACACACACACACACTCTCTCTCTTTTTCTTGGTATCCTCTCTGTCACTCAATATTTTTTGACCTTATAAAAAATGGTTTCATTGTTCAGATCTATGTCCCAACCTCTCTTCGTCCTGAACAAAGAACCCGAGAAAATTCTTATTGGCTGTGTCTACACCTGTTTTTCTTTGCTAATCATTCCATTTCACGTAGTCATAAACATGGTGAGTTCTACAAATCTCTTAAACCTTAAGTCATTTAAGGCAATTCTTTCCACAGCCTTCCTTCGCAAGAACTCCGTCTACATTATAATGCTTCAAATAAACTTTGTAGATGTTGCTCAAACACTCATCCATATAATCACAGGGTTGTTTCTAATTTTTCCTCACATTCGGGAAACGCTTCCTTCATTTGTCAAGGTAGTACACACCTTTTTAAAATACATGATGTGAAAACAGTTGTGTGGTGGAACCGTTCATTCCCTGTGGTTATCTCTCTTTCCACTGATTACAATACTTTCTCTCAGCAGGGCATTCGCACTGAGGCACTTGAAGAGCACTGGGAAGAAGAAAAGAATGGAGCTGTATTTAAAGGTTTGTAGATAGAAATACAGAAATGGGTACAAAGGTTAGTGAGTGTGTGAGTGTGCGTGTGTGAACGTGTGAGCGTGTGAATGTGTGAATGTGTAAATGTTTACGCGTGTGAGGGTGTCTGAGCTTGTGAATGGGTGACTGAGTGAGTGAATGTGTGAGTATGTGAATGTGTGAGCGTGTTAATGTGTAGGCGTGTGAGCGTGTGCATGTGTGAATCTGTGAATTTGTGAGTGTGTGTGGGTGTGTGTGTGTGTGTGTGTGTGAATATGTGAATGTGTGGGCGCGTGTCTGTGAGTGTGTGAGTATGTGAATGTGTGAGCGTGTGAGCGTGTGAATGTGTGAATGCGTGAGTGTGTGAATGTGTGAATGTATAAGCGTGTGAGCGTGTGTGGGTCTCTGAGCTTGCGAATATGCGAGTGAGTGAGTGAATGTGTGTGTTTGTGAATGTGTGAGCGCGTGTATGTGTGAGCGTGTGAACGTGCACGTATGTGAGCGTGTGCATCTATGAATTCGTGAGGGTGTGCGGGAGTGTGAGCGTGTAATTCTGTGAATCTTTGAATGTGTGAGCGCGTGTGTGTGAATGTGTGAATGTGTGAGCGTGTGAGCGTGTCTGGGTGTCTGGGCGTGCGAATGTGTTATTGAGGTAGTGACTGAATTTCTTTTTCAGCTTCTGGTGATCACCGGTTGGACCTTTTCATGTGGCTTTTGGCTTACAACTTGCCTTACTCAAAGCATCGAGTTCGAAGGCATCGGTTGGTCATATGACCTCACGAAGCCAATAGCTAAAATTCTTTATGAAATAGAATATTATGTGGCAGTTCCTTCGCTATGTTTCTCTTACGCAACCTATCTTGCCATCGTAATCAACATGATGATGGTGACCTCATTAAAAATTCAGGAAAAATTGAAATGTTTTAGACTCGTCGAGGTGCCAGCCAAATTTTTCCGGTTAGGGAATTAACCGTGTTTTTGCAGTCAACATTTTCCACGGGTTACTTTTTGGCCATGCTTGTGTTGTGGCACAAAGCAGGTGGGTAGATGAGAAACACACTTTCAACACAGACACACACATACACACGCACGCTCACACACTCACACACTCGCACAGTCACAGACTCGTACTCACACAATCATACTCACACATACACTCACATAATCACACTCCCAAACACACACACACACACACACACTCTCTCTCTCTCTAACACATCCACACACGCACATAATCACACGCTCACACCATGACTCACAAACTCGCACAATCAAACACTCACATATCCACACACGCACATACTCACACTTCAACAAACAAACACACACACACACACACAGCTTCTTCTAGTGGCTGTTTACAGACAACTGGTTTCAAATGACAAATTTCACAGCGGCTTTGCTGCAATGCGGCTGGATAATGTGCTCCTTCGTCAATCCGTTTCTCCTATTCACCCTTAACAGGTATTTTTTTTTGTAGGGAAAACATACATAATAAGTTAATTAAAGAACGCTTCGATCTTCTGTATTCAAGATGCTGAAAATCTTCCCGCCTATAAATCCCGTAACTCAGTTTGCTTAACTCGTTAGTTTGAGTTGTTTGCAGTGTAAAGTACTTTATTGTCACCCTTTCTTGTTTATTGGAATGTATGCTTGGGATTGGGAAAAGTACAGGATAATAGGAGAAATAGAGAAAGTAAATGTTATGAATCGGAAGACTCATTTCCCAAAAGAAAAGTTCAATGGGATTTTCAGGGTCCACTTTCCATGGCTGTGGTCATTCGGCGGTGCCGCCGATCCCTTACGGGTGCAACCCGCAGGGGTCTATCCACGCAGACGACGAGGGTCGGAATGGTTTAGAATGGTAGAGACGCAGGGGATTACATTCAAACTTGAATCGCGTAAACACAGGACGCGCAGAACGCAAAGAAACGAAAAACTATGCCGAAACGTTTGACCAATTTGAGCCTATCTGACAAACGAGCCTTTTTAAAGGCCGAGGAAACCTTCAAATAAATTACCAAGTATTTATGACCCAGGGGATTACAAAAGTAGACAAAATCAATTAACATTCTTCATCCATCATTCCCTCGCCACCACGATGTCCATACTTTCCGTGGTGCTTGCTTCCACCGTGTTGCTGGCTTCCACGCCCTCCACGGTGACCTTCTAAAGGCGGTGGACCTCCACGGTGGCCCCCAATAGGACCTCCATAGTGGCCTCCAAAGGCAGGAGGACCACCGGAACCACCAAAACCTGGAGCTGAAAATAAATGAAATTGGCGAACGTTTTTTTACAAACCTTCAAAGTTTGGCTTTCCACCGTGACCTCCATGACCTCCCATGGGGCGCTGGGACTTGAACCTGCCTTCGATGAAGAAAAGTATGCCAACCTCCTAAATTTCTAAATTTGGGACTTTCAAGCCACCTTACCAATGGGTTAGATTCCTTCAGCTGCTCGACAGCCTCGAACATCTGCTTCTTGGTCTGAGATTCGTTCTTGAAAATGTCCTCCAGCTGGGTCTGGATTGCGGGAAGAGCAGAAAGTAAATCAGAGACGTTTTGGGACACTTCTTCTATGTGGGCCTCCACCTCGGAATTAAATGTTTGTACTTCGTCCTGAAGTTTAACGTTAGTCTTTGAAATTCCTTTCTCTCTCTCCTCTCTCTCTTTCTCTTTCTTTCTCTTTTTTTCTCTCTCTCTCTCACTCTCTTCTCACCGTGAGATTGTAATTTCCAGCCCAAGTCAAGACGTCCTGCTTCTGTTCGGCGATGGTCTCATTTTCTTGTCGGAAGATCTTTCTGAATTGGCATTGCGCCGTCTTATTCAATCCTTTGAGGAACGGAGGTTCTGGGCCATGTGGACGGCGACCTTCGAAGCCACCCCTTCCACCACGACCACCCTGCTCGGATCCTCCGTTGTGACAGTTGGTAAAACCGAGGATTGCGATGATAACCAGGTAGTT